>CM039314.1:15854351-16145602 GCA_022316695.1 Camellia oleifera | reverse complement strand
AAACCAAATTCCATAATTAATTCTGTAAAAATAAAAGAAACAATAATGTAACTTTTATTTTCCAATTAATTTGAAAATAAAATAAAATTTTATTTAAACAAATTAATTCCACACAGAAAATTAAATTCTGTAAAATAAAAGAAATAAAAATTATAACTTTTATTTTTCAATTAATTTGGAAATAAAATAAAATTTTACTTAACTAAATTAATTCCACACAAGAAATTAAATTCTATAAAATAAAAGAAATAAAAAAAATATAACTTTTATTGTTCAATTAATTTGGAAATAAAATAAAATTTTATTTAACCAAATTAATTCCACACAGAAAATTAATTTCAGTAACACTTCAATAATTAAAATACTGAAAACAGAATTTTAATTAATGAAAACTCAGAAAATAATTTCTAAAAAACCAAAATTAATTTTCTGATAAAATTCCACAAAATATATTCTGAATTGTTAATGACACCAGTATCGTACTACTAGTTGTCAAAGAAAAGAGATAGTATATTACTACTATCTGTCAAATAGTATATAATCACTATTTGTTTTTCCAACCAGAATATTATTTTGTAAATTCACAGAAAATAATTTTCTTCCGAAATTATTTACGAAGAATGAAAAAGGGAAACAAACGAAAAATTCTATAAACAGAATAATTCGATTCTGTTTTAAGATTGTTGGAACAATCTTCTGTGTAAATAAAATAAACTGAAAAAATTCAAACAAAACAAAATAACACTTACAGAAATTATTTTGTTGAACCAAACAAAAAATTAAAAGATCAAGTCGAGTATGTGACACTCTGTCCTTAAGATTGTTAGAACAATCTTCTGTGTAAATAAAATAACTTGAAATAAATTCAAACAAAATAAATAAATAACATACCATATTTATTTATCGAACCGAATTAAAAAATAAGACCAAGTCGAGTGTGTGACACTCTGTCCTTAAGACAGATTCGCCCCGCTACGGTGCTTACGGTTGAGTGACGTCTATCTCCCAGGATACAATGATCTTCACAAATTGTAGTAGCACTTCAAACAATTTGTTCGGTGAACCAAACCTATGTTCTAACTCTCTGAAATTTATTCCTAAAATTATATATGAAGAATAAAATATACCAGAGGAAAATGGATAGAAATTAGACAATGTCTAGACTGATTTTCGGATCATCCCGGACTGCTTGAAAAGGATTTATATTTATAGACAAAAAATTTCTGTCCAAACAGGCATCAAAGAGAAGTGAAAAAGTGCAACCACTTTTCAAACAATTATTTGACCGTTTAAAACTTTCAAACAATTTTGAATAAGGATCCATAGGTGAACTGTTTTTGGACCAAGTCAACGACTGTAGTTATATTATTATTTAAACTATTTTAAATATATGTATATTAAACTAAATGAAATAGTTTAAATAAATAAATGACAAGGTACCAATTTTAGGAAACTTTTAAAGAAACCTAAAATATTGAATTTAGAATTAAATAAAATTCTCACAATTACAAATTTTAAGAAACCACTTAGGAACTCAAAATTTGAATTTAAAATTAAATTAAATTCCTACAATAATTTTTATTGAAAAAATTCAAATGAATTTTATCTAAAACATTAATGTTAGGCCCGAAAATGACATCAACTTCCCATTCACTCATAAATAGTTTTGATGTTCCGTCTTCACCGTGTGACTTGCCACGCGGTAAGGAACACTTCACCTCTTCGGACCCACCCCAAACAATATTTGGGGCTCACTCAATTTTGGCCTCAAAGTCAGTCCAAAATATGCCTATAAAACACCATTTTTTTCCAACAGATAGTTCTACATATGGGAACTAGCAGTTCAGTCAAACTATTAGTCTAATTTACAATTTTTCAACTAAACAATGGTCTACTTGATATGGTAAACATGGAGTCTAATCCCTCCTCAATCCCTCCAAAAAAAACACCCGTTAGGGGAATCAATGGGTAAAATTTACCTCTTAGCCTATATGACTACAATAATGGAAGAAGGGTAATTACAAAATTTTATAGGTTTAATCCTAATCAATTAATATCACCATACTACTATACAAACAAACACATTTTATCTTACATTTCTAACTTAATACCACCACATTACTAATCTCCTCATTCAATCTCACTGTACTCGTAATCTCCTTCAACTTAATTTGTCAAACAAACGTGACTTAAATGAATTAGGTTTCGAAGAGTAAACAAATTGAAATCAAAACTCACATCAAATATCACTGGCTAAAAAATTGTTTAAAATATAGGTTGTTCTATGTATATATATGTAGTTTGAAAAATTATAGATGCCGTTTTATTTAATAAAATTATACAATGATGTTCCTTTGACTAGAGATCTGATGGCTGCGATAAATCCTGTTATGTTATATGTTTCTTTATGATATGTATATATTTATGAATTGGTCACTGTCATCATAGGCCTTGATTCTATTTTGATGATTTGAATTGTTTATTTTGTTGAGCATTTTACATATATCATTTATAAAAAATTAATATATTTAATAATTTTAGCATTTTCTTTTTATACTATTTATTTTAAAAAAAATAAACAACTAAATATATTTTTAAAAATAGGCCATTTATTCTTTTGGAGACAAATTATATAAAATAAAAATATTATTATTATTATCGGATTAACTTAATTTTTTTTAGATATACAAAAGAATCTTATAAAATAAATAGTTTAAATTTTCGAAATATGATTTATGGTGTATTCTATGAACCCTCATATAATGGTCAAGTATTTGAACTTCCTACACTTATTATATGATAAATCAATCATTAGTCCCATATGTATTTAATTTATAGTGAGTTTATTTTGCTTTGTTTACATAATTTAAATAGTTCATTTTGTAAAACATTTCAAGGAAATTAAGTATGCTAAAAATCAAGTCAATTGGATATAATAAGTTATTTGATAGAATCACATTATTAATTAACAAGCAACATAATTTTGAAAATAGTTTGTTAATTTCTTTTAGAAAATGTAATCCGATTGAATGATTCCTGATATCCAATCATCTTGATTTTTGTATGCATAATCTCCTCAGAGGACATTACAAAAGGGTTAATTACACTTTTTACCCTTAAACTATCATCGAATTATCTATTTAGCCCCTGAACTATTGATTGAGTTTATTTGGTCTCTAAACTATCTATTGAATCTATTAAACCCCTAATGTATTTAATTTAAACTTATTTAGACCCTAAAAGAATTACAAAAATTAAAATATATATTCCCATACGTATTATAAATTAGTAAGAAACTCTACCAACTAAGATTTTATTATAGAAAAATCTTAAAATTTTATTTTGTCTTTAATAGTATTCAGTGTGTTTGGTTTCAATTTTTTGAATTTTGTTTTTTTAAAATCGAGTTTTTTGTTTTTCTTATTTTTTTGTTTTTAGTGAATATTTTTCAAAATTTTAAGTAATTTTTTTACTTTTTATATGTACCTTACTTAGATGTATCTAAATAGTAAATTATTTGTGAAAAAATATTTTAAAAAATTAATAAATACACAAAAATATGAAAAATATACTGAGTTTTTGTTTTTTTTTTTTGCATTTAGTAAATTTTTTAAATATTTTTTTCACAAATACTTTCTAAGTGGATTTATGTTAGGTGTATCTAAAAATTTAAAAAATTGCTTAAAATATTAAAAAAATTCAGTAAAAATTAAAAAAAAATACTAAAAATGAACAAGTAGAATTTTCTGAAAAGTGAATTTTGAAAACTGAAAACAAACAGAGTGGTTGCATTTTGTTGTGTGTTTAAATTACTATTAAAGTCTGATTTATCAGTCTTGTCAATAAAATTATATGAATATTAAATATACTGAAGAAGCAGAATTGAATAATTAAAATAATAATATTTCATTACAAATAATAATAGAATAAAATAATACATTAATTAAGTTTAAAAAAAAAACTTGGCGAAAAATTTAAAAGTAATCAATTATAAATTTTAAACAGAATTTAACATATAATACTAAGAGTCATGATAGAGACCCCCTCCAATTACCACTCCCACAACCCCTATACACACGTGGCGGGTGATGATTGGAGGAGCAGGAAAAAAAGAAAAAAAGAAAAGAAAATGTAACCAATGAGAGAGAGAGGGGGTCAAAGGGAGTGGAGGAAAAAGAGGACATGAAACATTTTTGTAATACTAAATAAAGGTAAAGACATAGTTATTATAGAAGATAAATAAGAAAATACTATACATAATTACTCTTACCCTTTCACCATAAGAGTTGATGCCCACTTTTCAAATTTAAGATTTTTTTCAAATAAAATTTTAACTGAATATGGTCTTTTACTAAGTCATCGCTTGGTTATAGCTTTTTTTAGTTGACTTTTTTCAGTTGAAACTTTTTTAGTTTGGGACTAAAAAGTTGGCTTGGCTTGACTTTTTTGGTTTTTTTGACTTTTGTGATAGAAAAAGTAAAATGATTATGATTTAGATGTGACATTTTGTCTTATTGACTTATTTAACTTATTTTGCCTTTTGTGCTTTTTTAGTCCAAAAATCCAAATACCAAATGATGCCTAATTTATAATATTTATGAGCTTATATTTTATTTTTGTAATTCTTTCATGGACTAAATAGGTTTAAATTAAAATACTTTAGAAATTTAATAGATTCAATCAATAGTTTAGGGACTAAATAGATTTTTACTTACATACTTTAGGGACCGAATAGACTCAATCGATAATTTAGAAACTAAATAAATAATTTGGTGATAATTTAAACTTATAAAGTGTAATAAATCTATTATAAAATGATCAACTTAAATTATCAAAACTAATCTTAAAACAGTGAATCAGACTAAACTATCCAATTGAATATCTCAACTAAAAAATTCAAATATCTCGAATTTTTAGAAATGACAATTTTTTCCACATCATTCTGCTCTTATATTTTCCTCTTTGGCCTCGTTTGAGAAGTTGGTTATTTTAATAAGTTATTTTAATTTTTGACTATTTTAATAGATTAAAATTTTTATGTTTGAAAAGATGATTAGATGTTTTTATAATTAGATGTGATGTTTGTGAAAGAAAAAATAAAATGAATATAAATTTGATGTGATATTTTGTCTTATTAACTATTTTAACCTATTTTATGTATTTATTTATTGTAAATTTTAACTAAAAAAAAACCCAAAATCTACGTGCCAAACAGAGCCCTTCTCTCACGTGGATTTTGCTACCAGTCCAGTTTAAACTCGCCTTTGTTTTAATTATATTTATTAAATATATTTATAATTTAAATTTTAAAATATTATAAAATTAAAATGACATACATTCATTTTCATTTATTTTTTTTCATTTTTTATCTCTCATCACTTATAAATTATTATCCAAAATATATCATATTATCAATTGGAAAATGAGTGAGAGCACTAATTAGTGCTACCATTAATGATGTGGCAGTAGGCCCCACTAGGAATGATTTGATGTTTTGGTCTTGGTGTTGTATTTTTTTTCTTTTTTTATTGGGTGCCATGTCATTAGTGATCTTTTTAGAGCTCCAAAATTAGTGGTCTCTATCATTGTTGTTATCAATTATTGTTTGATCATTCTGTCATACACATTGTTGGCTTTTTGGCTTCTCGAAGGATATATTTGTAAATGCGAGCGTGCCAGCAAGGATCAATCAGTCCTTACAGAAATTATAATTGCCAATCAATTATCAGGCGACTATGTTTTGGTTCTTTCAGCCTCAATGAAGAGGACTTTTACTAGTGGCTTGACTTTTAGGAGAAATTAAGAGAAATAACAATTAATATGAAGAGCAATTGAAGTATTTCATTAACGTAAACACTTACAATTGTCCAAACTCAGCCTTGAGAAAGTTTACAGCAACGGTTTACTTGAATCTACTTGAAAACTACTCCTATGAATTGAAATACAGTGCAGGTATTTAAAGAACAAGTATTTAAAGTACAGGAAAGGTAAAACTGGAAAAGAAAATATGAAGTAAGACTGGTTTATATGATCTGAGTCTGGGGCCTTTTCTGGGAACTTCCCTGCTATTTATACTTGTTAGGGATGACCTTCGAACTGCACTTCGAACCGTCGAACTGCTCCTCCATGATCGCTGATCATGTTACCTTAGAAATAGTTCCACTATGCCATCACTTGCAGTTGGACTTCCCTCCTGTTTCTGAATTTGAATAAAGGTAACCGTTGAAGCCACGTCACCTTGTATCTCACTCCTGATCTAGTGCTACTCAGACCTCTTGAGAACCAATATTTATTGCCACGTGTACGATTGAGATTTAAGATTAAAATCATCTTCCAATACTACCCTCATTTTGCCACGTGTCGAATCGTAATTGGCTTTTACAAAATATGTAGCCAACATTACCCCCCGCACTAATATACCCAATACTTGGAAATATTAGTGAATCAAAAACTTTTCCCTCGCTTTTTTTTTTAGAACGTGCATAGAATTCATTTTCAGGAAACGCAACCGTCACCTATTTTGGTGATCATTCGCATTAACTCTTAACTTTGTTGGACGTTCCAATACCTTCAGCACTCGAACGGATTATGACTCAATCACCTTCCCACTCTAACGATCGAGCATACGAAGAGCCATTGAGTAATGCTGTTTCCCCTCGAAAGAATCTCCACGCAGTTATTAGCCACCTTTACCCGCCTTTCTATATTCAGGTCATGGAGGCTTTCGCAAATTATCAACCTTTGGACTACGAACACATTGCCCTCAATCCTTCGGTTTATGAACTCGTTGATACAAGAAGTTCTTCCTCTAAATTCCCATCCCACTTTGAACAAACAACTTTCAAGCCTTGGCTTCAACAATTTGCAAATATGGAATTAGGAAATTCTTCTTCACAACCTTCTGCTTGGGATGAAGCTTCATCTTCTGGGGTGACGAACTGGTCTGCACCTGAGTCCTGGGACTTGAGGGAACGGATCAATCATCATTTTATTGAGTTCACTGACCCCTTAGATTTTCCTTTCTACGCTCGAAGCTCGGTGGTTTATCCTTATGTGCCCATCGACTTTCGACGTAGTTTGGAAGAGAATTTGCTTGTAGCTTGGTATACATCCTCCATGCCCACAGGAGTAATGCACCCTGCCCGGTGCTTGGAAGAAGCACAAGGATATACCCCTTCATTCTTAGCCAAGAAAGCACAGATTTGTTCTTCTGATTGGCTTGGCTATATTAATGCCTTTGTTCCTCCCATCCCTGTGTCATCTCCCCAAACCGAAGCAACCACTTCTTCTTCTTCCTTTTCTGGAATGGAAGCATCCACACCTTCTCCATCCTCCGAAATAGAAGCATCCACACCTTCTTCTGAAGCAGAACCATCTACTTCTTCTCCTCCTCCCCCTCTTTCTTGGACAGAGAAGTTAAGGCTTGCTCTTCCAATGGACAAAATCTTCCCTCCTTACAAACCTCCATCATCCCCAACCTCATTTGAGCGGAAAGAAGCCCAACTTCTGCTCGCAGCTTTTTCTCACTTACCTTTTAATGTTCTTGAGGATGACATTCCTCTTAAGAACTTCCAGTGGGCTTGTGATATTCTGACTAGGGGCCATATCCTTAATCCTATCGCCCAGGCAGAACTTCACCTATTCCTGGATCAACTTCCAGTACTCCTCCATTGGCATCAAAATTCCAAAGTTACCACTCAATCTTTGGATCAACTTTCATCTCTTCGAATTCATGCTCAATACGAAGCAGAAAACTTCATTGAAGACTTTGAAGACTTCAAAAATAAGGATTCTGCATATTGGGATGATTTAGTTATAGATGAGTTGGAACAGAAGTTGAGGGAGGAAGCTTTCGAAGCAAAGGCTGAGGAGCTGTATCATGAAGTGAGAGCACATCAACTCATGCAGCCAACTTTGGAAGAGATGGAAGACATAATAAAGAAAGAACAAATATTCATTGATCATTGTTGGACGAAATTTCATGATCTTGTAATTTATTCTATTCCTTATTTTTACGAGCTTGAATTTGTACCAAAATAAGATTACTTGATGTAATTGTCTTGGCTCTAATAAAAAGCAAAGTTTTCTGTACTTGACATTGTTCGACTCTGTTTCCTCTTACTTTAAAAGCCAACTTATAACTTTACATTAAATAATCTCATCCTTTGAATTTGGACTTACTTGTCTTTAATGAAACACTAAAAGAAACCAATATGTCTTTTTCCAACTTATGGAGTAAAAATTGACAATTTTGGTCAATATTATCTAAAATTAGTGCTTCGAACTTATCAATTTTACTTTTCGAAACTAATTATAACCAATGCATGGTCATGGCTACTATAGTCAATCAAATTTAAGTTGACCACTTCTTGTTTTGAAAAGTAGCTTGTGCTGTCCTAATTCAATGGACAATCTTTCCTTGTAAAAAAAAAAACCAATGTTTTAAAGGTCATTACTATTCCTCAAACAGGTCTTTAAACCTTTTGAAGTAGACCAATACTCAAGCATCTTAGCTTCTTGAATCATGTAACATACTTCGAAGCAATCTTTTCACCTTGTTCCGCCTCTAGGTTCTCTATTTCGACATCTCTACCTTCTTCCTCATAGACAAAATCTGTCCATAAGGCGTCTTCTTCTTGTATTTCCTGGACTCTTGTTTCAATGTCCAATGCACAATATTTCCCAAAGGTCAATCTCCTGACCTGTTGTTGTTCTTGTTTACAGCCAATTGTCATGGCTTCTCTCTCTTGTTTCTGTACCTTCTGGACTATTGCTTTTACATCCAACGATGAGAAGTTAATCAGAGCCAATGAATTGGCTTCTCTTTCTTCACTTCTTTGCCTACAACCAGGCATCGCTGTCATCTTTCACGACAACCTCTTCATCAGCACTTTCTTGGACTAAATGCTTCAGATGTGTAACTTCCTCATCAGCCGTCACTTCGGCTGAGCCATCAGCTTTCCTCAATATACTGAGTGGAGTTACCCCTTCAATATATAGTTTAGCCTCTGCAAAGTCTGCACAGGCTATGAAAGGTTGAGGATCTGCATCAATCTCCTCTGTCTCTCCATTACCCAGAGCCATCATGATCTTCTGATGCAAAGAGGAAGGTACACACTTGTTGGTGTGAATCCAGTCTCTTCCAAGTAAGGCATTATATTTAGCATTGCTGTCAATCACAAAGAATGCTGTCATACAATCCCTGGTTCCCACACTCAAATTAATAGGCAGAATACCTTGGGCCATCTGCTTATCTCCAGCAAAACCAGCAATGGTTGTACTGGTTGGGATCAACCTTGGATTCTTCTTCCCTAATTTCTTCAAAGAAGATTTCGGCAATAAATTAACCGCCGCCCCATTGTCTACTAGGACTCGGTTTAACTGTATACCATCAAAGAAAGCCTTAATGTACAAAGGCTTGACATGTTGGGTCATGGAATTCGAGGGGTATTCAAAAGGATATGAGAGGTTGATGCTCACCACCTCCTCCTCACTTTCGCACTCAACTTCCATAGGACTAGCCATTTCCGAAGCATCCTGAACCATGCTCACTTGTGATTCCTCACTAGAAACAGGAATTGGATCCATGTCTTGGTCCTCCTGATCCTCAGCCTGAAATTCATGAGGTAGTATATGTACCATGTTAACTGATACAGGTGGGAATGAGCCAAACTGGATGGCTGGTTGTACCTTCTTCCCCTCTTGACTACCTTGTTCAGTATCTTCAGCAGCGTCCTCCATGCTGCATTCTGGTATTTCATTGATGACTGATCCTTTCGAAGGGTCCTTCTCAACTAAGCTTTCAGTCAGAAACGTTTGTTCAGCCATGAAGGCTTCGAACATTTCTTCTTCTGCCATTTCCTTCTTTTGGCTCATGCCAATCTCTTCTTCTATTTCACTATCACTTTCCATCAGAGCCTTCTCCAATCCTGCCAAACTGGACTTTTCCCTGGCCTTTAGTTCAGAATGAACTTGAGCCAATTGTTCCCTGCTACACACCACTTTACTTTGCAGCGTCGGTTTTGAAACATGGTCTGACTTCGAAGCTTTCTTTTCTTCTGTCTTGACATGTGAAGAACTCTCTTCACTCTCCTTCAGATTTTGCTGGTACTGGGTGTACCTGCGCTGAATTTTCCTCCTTTGTGATCTGGAAATAACCGGCACCATACTTGGCTCCTTTGTCTTTGGGTGCTTCAGTAATACCCAGTTGTTTGGGGCCACCAAAGGAGGTTTGACCATTCTGCTTGTGATTCCAACATCTCTCCTGTCAGGCAATTCCCTAGGTTTGTTTTGCATTACAAACCAATCTGGGACTCCAGGCACCCAAGAGCTTACTGATTCAGACGTTGAATCACCCTTTTCCACCTTCGAAGCCATCTTCGAAACTGGCCGTGGAGGTAAGTGCTTGGTTTTGGTCTCATGTTTCGAGCTTGATTCTGGCCTTTGTTTGAAATGGCCATTTTCTGTTCTGTGTGAAGTTGATCTGGGGGGCCAATCTCTGGCTTTAGTCCCATAACCTGAACTCCTCTCTAATCTTCTTTCAGAATGTCTACTCTCCATTTATAGTAGCTAAGTGGCCTAGAGTCATACAAGGGCCTTTTGCCTTTAGCATTCATTCTGTCAACTGCAGGCTCAACCACCACTGGTCGTTGCCTATCACTAGCCGGGTACGGCCTTTTGTTGTAAGCGTTGGTTGTTCTAGGACGTCTCTGAACATCCTTATAGTATTGCTTCCCATCAATTGGAAGCCCCTTCAACCATTTGTAGCTTAGTCTACACCTTGGACACATCCTTTGCATTACCGCTGCTTCCAAGGAATCGTCGTCCAGTATTTCTTCATCAGAATGTTCCTTCTGATGTGAGAGACTCTGACCAACAACTGGTGAACTCTTGGTCTCTTTCTTGGCAGCTGTCTGGTTGGCAATATGCATTTGCACATTGACTTCTTCCAATTCCTGCAGAGATAGATTCTGAAAATTTGGAACAACCACATTAGCAGCGCTTTCTCCAACTTCTGGAAACGGGTTACTGTCAATTCCCATGGCTTTCTCTGTTTTGTTTGGGAACTTCAGGCTTCCTTTCCGGATTTGCTCTTGGATCCTGTCTCGAAAAACAATGCAGTTTTTAGTTGAGTGAGACCAAGAATTATGCCATTTACAATACACTTTCCCTTTAAGTTCATCAAGAGAAGGCAGTTTTACTCCTTTTGGTAACTTAAGGAAATTAGCTGCGAGCAAATGATCGAAAATGTCATCTGCTTTTGTTAAATCGAAAGAATACTTTCTGTGAAAGTCTTTCTTCTTAAACTGTTGGTCGATAGTCGTATCCTTATGAATTAATGCTTCACAGATTACGGGTTCTTTGCCCACAATCTCTGCTGCATCAATCTCGTAATTGGGATCTTTATAGTATGTCTTATATGAAGCATTGTTTCGATCTTG
Organism: Camellia oleifera; assembly: GCA_022316695.1. Lineage (NCBI taxonomy): Eukaryota > Viridiplantae > Streptophyta > Magnoliopsida > Ericales > Theaceae > Camellia > Camellia oleifera. The sequence goes on along the minus strand of CM039314.1, from coordinate 16,134,161 downwards.
TTCTTCCTCCAATAATGCTTCATATCGTGACACCTTATAGGTTAATTCGACCAAATCCCTGAATTCAATTGAATCAAACTTCTTTCGAAGCTTGAACTCTAAACCGTTTTGAGCCAATCGTACAAATTCTGGCTCTGGAAGGATGACTCTACATTTATTTCGAGCCCTTTTAAATCTTGCAATGAATTGAGTAGCCTTTTCTTCAGGCCTTTGACTCAATCTTGCCAAATCTGCCATGGATACTTCTGGCTCTGATTGGAAAAATTGGGCATGAAATGCCTCTTCCATCTGTTGCCAAGTTTGAATGGAGCCAGGTGTAAGGTTGATATACCATACAAACGCTCCCCCAGTTAGAGAGTTTGGAAATAATCTCAATTTTATGTAGTCATGATTAGCGAATTCACCACACTGAGCAGCGAATCTAGCAATATGCTCTACTGTTGATTGATTTCCAGTTCCATAGAATAGGGTGAAATCTGGTATTCTAAACTCTCTTGGGTATTCATGTACCCTATCAACCCACTCTGGATATGGTTTTCTGTATACAGGGGTCTGGACCCCCCGAGCCATTGGTCCACATATCTCCCTGACAATATCAGCAATTTGATCCCTAGGGACCATATTTTGGGCTTGCTGAACCACTACTGGAGGAGCAAACACAGGGTTTGGTGGACAAACTTGTGCCTGTGGTCCTCTTGGTCCATACAATGGTACATTTGGGACTGGTTGCCCCTGTGGTGCAGGTTGTTGTTGGGGAAATGGATACCCCCTTTGAGTCTGTCCTGCTAATAGACCTACGAAAGGTGTTGGAATAGGTATTGTGTCCCTTCCATTTGTAGGTAAACCTTCCAACCCCCCGGGTATAAATTCAAATAAGGGATTATTATAACCCCTAGTGCCAGGTATGGCTTCGAACATGGGATTTGCCACCATTCTTATACCAGTTTCTTGTACTTGGCCAGATCTACCAACTGGTGTGGCTTCACTGTTGAGTACTGTGGTATTTTGGCCTACTGCAGGCCTCGAAATAGGTTCATACCAAGACTGAGGTGATGGTCTTTCATAGTTTTGAGTACTAGTCTGACCATTAACCTGTCCATTAACTTGCATAGGCTGTTTTTCTCTAGCCAATCTTTGTTGATGAACATTTAAAATTTCCTCTGTATGTCTTGTATTTGTTGGTTGGTGGTTGTTCATTCGATCCAAAAAGGATGTTGCCCACCTTTCCATTGTGTTCATTAACTGTTGTCCCATAGCATCTACCAAGCCATCCCATGGATTTGTTGGCTGAGAAGATGGAATGGTGGATGGTCCAATTCCTTGGTTTCGTCCAATATTATGAACATTTGGTTCTTGTCCAGAAGTACTGGTCTGTTCGACCAAAGGTTCTGATAACATAGGAGTTTCCACAGAGTGTGTTACCACATTCTCCTCTGGATTAGGTATTTCTACCTCTTCTTCTACGCCTTCTTCTAAGCGTTCATTTTCTCCTTGTCGTCTTCGTCTAGCCATTTTTTAATTAGTCCCACCGGGCGTGCCAAAAATATATGTTGGCTTTTTGGCTTCTCGAAGGATATATTTGTAAATGCGAGCGTGCCAGCAAGGATCAATCAGTCCTTACAGAAATTATAATTGCCAATCAATTATCAGGCGACTATGTTTTGGTTCTTTCAGCCTCAATGAAGAGGACTTTTACTAGTGGCTTGACTTTTAGGAGAAATTAAGAGAAATAACAATTAATATGAAGAGCAATTGAAGTATTTCATTAACGTAAACACTTACAATTGTCCAAACTCAGCCTTGAGAAAGTTTACAGCAACGGTTTACTTGAATCTACTTGAAAACTACTCCTATGAATTGAAATACAGTGCAGGTATTTAAAGAACAAGTATTTAAAGTACAGGAAAGGTAAAACTGGAAAAGAAAATATGAAGTAAGACTGGTTTATATGATCTGAGTCTGGGGCCTTTTCTGGGAACTTCCCTGCTATTTATACTTGTTAGGGATGACCTTCGAACTGCACTTCGAACCGTCGAACTGCTCCTCCATGATCGCTGATCATGTTACCTTAGAAATAGTTCCACTATGCCATCACTTGCAGTTGGACTTCCCTCCTGTTTCTGAATTTGAATAAAGGTAACCGTTGAAGCCACGTCACCTTGTATCTCACTCCTGATCTAGTGCTACTCAGACCTCTTGAGAACCAATATTTATTGCCACATGTACGATTGAGATTTAAGATTAAAATCATCTTCCAATACTACCCTCATTCTGCCACGTGTCGAATCGTAATTGGCTTTTACAAAATATGTAGCCAACACACATCACTCAAAAGGGATGTACCATATGAAAATTATGGTGCCATAACTAAAAATACTTTTAGTCATTACTAAAAACATCACAATATCATTATAAAATACTACTTGAAGCATAATTATAAATCTTTTCGGTCCTAACCAAAATAACAATCATAATAAGTTATAATCAAGTCTTTACCAATATCATAATGAGTCATAAAGGATCATAACTAGGGCTGCAAATAAACAGAACCGTTCGTGAACAGGCTCGAGCTCGGCTCGATAAAAACTCGTTCGAACTCGGTTCGTTAATTTTTTTTTTTGCGTTCAAGCTCAAGCTCGAGCTCGTTAAATTTTTTATAAACAAGCCCAAACATTCTAAAACTCGGCTCGGCTCGTTAGCTAGCTTGTTTAATATTTATTATTTATATATTAAATAATATAAAAATATGTATAAAAAATAAGAGAAATATGCTATTTATATATTTAAAAAATATAAATGTAAATAATAGTTAATTATAAATAGTACATTTATATAATAGTGGTAGTAGATATTATTATTTTAGTAAAATATGAACTTTTTTTTAGTATGTTTATTTATATTGTATATATAATTGTATAATCAAATTTTTAATTGTAACTTTAGTCTCACATGCAAGTATAAATTTATAAATTTTTTAGTTTGTTAAGGCTTGTGAACAGGCTCGAGCTCGAGTCGAGCCTAAACCAACTCGGCTCGAGCTCGGTTCGTTAAATTTTGATTCAGCTCGAGCTCGTTAAAATCTTAATAAACAAGCCCAAACATACTAAAGCTCGGCTCGGCTCGGCTCGTTTGCAGCCCTAATCATAACCAAACACCATTTGAGGTATAATAAAAAACCTTTTCGGTCAAAACTAAAATAACAAATACAATAAGTTATAACTAAGTTATAATCATATCTCAATAAATCATAATAAATATCATAATGTATCATAACAAAAAAATCACAAAAATTATAAATGAACGGATGATGATACATCAAAAAAATTATAATTGAAAATATGATACACACCCTTTTTAAAGTGCATACTATAAAATTTCCCATTACTTTTATTAATAATATAAGCTCAGCCAGCTCATTGTCATCCCCACCTCTTTTACTCTCTTTTTTAGCTTTGCTGCTTTGATTCCCAAATTTTTGTTTTCAATTTTTGATATTTTAACTGGAAGTTTTGATAAAAAATTGGACGACGAACCTTACTTTTTTGGGTGTTTGGGATGTTATTTATTTTTTTGAGAATTTTTATTTTTAGTGACTTTTTAAAAAAAAGGAGAGTTACCGATAAATCTTATATATTAAGATTATATTTCAATTAGTCCCCTATATATATATATATTTGATCTATTTAGTCATTTGAATGTGTAATGACTCATTTATTATTATAATCTCCTTAATTGTTACAGTTTGTTGGAGTGTTACGTTTGAAAAAAATATACTAAGAAATTAGTGTGTTACATTAAAATGTTATTATTCTTGAGTGTTATGTTTTTTTGAGCGTCACTTTTAGTGTTATATTAGAGTATTACATTTAAGAAAAATACACTAAATAGTTTTTTAGTGTTACATTGATTGGAGTGTTACGTTTGAGGAAAAATATTAATGAATTTTTTTGTGTTGCATTTGAAAAAAAATACATTAAGACTTATTAGTATATTAGAAAATCTATGGGACTGATTGGAGTAACTGAATCTCATATAAGACTTTTTGATAATTTTTTATTTTTATTTTTTTAAATTAGGAGAATACTATTGTATATACGCATTACCTTATGCATCCTTAGTTATGTTATTTTCTTCTTTAGTAATAATTAATTTTTTTTGTTTTAGTTATAACATTATTTTGGGATCTTTTGTCATGCCTTATTTGTGTTTAGTTATAACTTTTTTTTTTTTGGTTAATTATGACTCCAAAAGTATGACAGTATACTATTTTATAGTTATAAAGTAATATCGTACACACCCTTTCATAGGGGTGTGTATCATAGTCTTTCCTTTTAAATTATGTCAATTTTTTTCTTTTACTTTTTCGGTTTGTTTTGTATAAATGAATATAAAAAATAATCTTTTCAAAAAATAATATTTTTGCTTATTTTTGTCTTTTTTGATTTTTTTAATTTTTTGATTCATCTTGTCGAGCTAAATTTAAAAGTTTAATTTTTTTTTTTAAATAAACCAAAAAAACGAAAATTAAGGGTAATTTTGGGTTTTGCTTTCAAATCATAATTTGGATTTAAAAAAAAAAAATGTTTGGTTAATATGTTTTTAAAACACAATTCAATTTTTTTTTCTCTCCTTGCTCCTTATCTTTTTATTATTATTAATAAATCAATCAATCACATTTTTTTTCTCCTCTTTCTTCTCTCATTCTCTCATTCTATAAATTAATCAATCAAAAATAGATAAATAAAATTATAAATCATTTCAAAACTATTTTAAAAAATTATAAACAAATACATTTTAAACTTTCAATTTTCAAAACTCATTTTAACTATTTATCTTTTAAAATATAACTCAAAATTTAAAACTTATTTCAGAAACTAAATAAAACAGACTGAAATTTTTTTTAGAAACCTAGAGATAAAAAAAAAAATTAAAAAATAAAATAAAAATGATGCTCCAAATAAATAAAGAAAAATGCTACAGATCCCAAATGTTTTACTAAATATTTTATCAAATGTCTCACATAGATATGAAACTCACACTCTATAAATTTCATATAAATCCTTCATCCATATAAGACATTTAATAAAATATTTGAGTCCTTGCATTACTCATTAATGAAAGAATAGTGATATATAACTCTAAAATAGTAACTCTAATGGGAGTTCTAATGAGGTAGAAGAGAGAGAATAAAGAAAGATAGAGAAAAGAGAGTATAGACCCCATAGACATTCTCCACGTAATTAAAACTCTGTTAAAACTTTTAAATTAGAACACCTAAATATTATTGTAAATAAAACCTGACGACCCACATAAAAGCAATTAGATTAGCTGTCCGAACTCGGCTTGGATGGAGGACAACACCACCTAAAGCAAAAGAAGAACGCCTTATGAAAATAATCAAAGTAGTCTTTTAAAATTCTTTATTTGATTTTATAAATCTTAAACAAAAATCAATTTTTACTTGTGTCATAGTAGTGTATTTCTCTCTGTCTTTCTGTAATTGGGTTAAAAATTAATTTTTAAATTTTTTTTGGATTATATAGTATTTCTAATTTTTTTATATTTTTTTAAAAAAATTAAAAAGTCAAAACTCAATTAATTACTATATAAAATTTATATTTGAGTTGGTATAAATCATCATGCCTTTTTTTGTTTTATAAAATATCCTCACATTTATAACTGCTCCTCTCATATAATTTTTCAAATGAAATTTATAGTAAAATTTATAACTTCTTATAGTTTCAACATGCCATTAGTAATTAAGGAAATTTTATGATACATACTTCATATGCACTCTATCATAAATTGGTATAATTTTACCATAACATTTTGAAGCATCAACTACAAAATACATAATTTCATCACAAATTGACGTAACAAAAAATATCATAACAAAATCACAAACTTTTGTCACATGAATCATAAAATTTTAGACATGTTATCACGCTAATTTATGGTAAAATTATGTATTTTGTAGTTGATATTACAAAATCTTGTGATAAAGTTACACAAATTCTGATAAAAAAAAGGAGCATGATATGGAGCTCGAAAAATGGGGCACTAATGCCCCGAAATTCCCTTTAAGGTAAAACAAAAAAAAAAAAAAAAAAAAAAAACTTACCAAAACAGGAAATTAGTGCCATTAGTGCCAGCCAGTTTAGAGCCACAAAACATTTTCCTAAAAAAAAATTACATCAATTATAATGGGGGCATACAGTACACACCTTTAGAGTACACACCTTTAGCGGAATGTGTACCATAAGTTCCTTAGTACACAATAACATGAATGATCGTGCAAAGAGATTGAGTCTAGCAAAGCACATATATAACAGGATAGAAAGTCCAATGTTGGCAACTCACAAACAAGCTAGTAACTGAATCAAAAGGCATCTTTCTTTCATAAAAGCAAGAAGTGCATTGGCCTTCCAGAATGATGCACTATCATAAGGCAAATTGTGCTTCTTGCAGAGCTCTCTCACAAAGGGAGAGACTTTTCTCAGCTGGGAACGAGGCAATCGGGAGCTGTCTTGAACTGTTCTTAATTTTTATGTATTCAAGTTTTTGGTTGTCTATTGTTATTAATTTTGTGATTTTCCATGATCTAAAGATTCTTAATTCATCCACGGTCCAAAACATACAATTGGTGTGCACCAAAAGAGGGATATTAAGGTCTCGTTTGGCATATTATAGTTTTAGTCCAAAAGTCAAAAAGTTATTTAAAAACCAAAAAACCTATAATCTATATCAAAAAGTCAAAATTTCTCTCTATTTTTTGCACATCTTTTCGTAAAAAACTAAAGAGTCATTCCAAACATACTTTTTTTTATCTCATATTTTAACCAAAAAATTAAAAAATTATTAAAATAGCATGTTCTCAAACGAGGCTTAAGGTGTACAGTTCTTTGTCTGTTTTGGCTGAGGATTTCTATATGGGACTAGGACCCATAGGTTTACCTTGAAATTAATACAAATGAACTTTGTAAAATAAAAGGATTGGCTTCCCTCCAGTCCGACAAAGGGTGCTGTTAACGGGGTTTATCATGGGTTGTGTTTTGATAATTCGAATTGTTTAATGTGTAAAACTCGTCAAGTATTATATGTCTGTAACAAATCATGTTGATCGGATATCGATAACTATTTTATCGGATCAAATTTCTATCAACTATTTATTTTTTTAATATATATATTTTTTTATACAAAACTAATTTGATCATGTAGCTATCGATATCTAATCAACGTGATTTTTTATAAATATATAGTATTTGACGGATTTTACACATTGAACAGTTCAGATTATCAAAACAGGACCCGTGGTGAACCCTGCGGGGGCAACAATACCCTCCAATCCCATCACGGACTGAAGGGAAGCCAAATCCAAAACAAAAACCTCAAATAGATATAGGTTGAATATGATCCTCATGTAGATAAGGAAAGCAAGGGTTTGATGTATATTGCCGGGAAAAGTTTATGGCCATATAACCGATCACAAAACTAATCACATAAAGTATAAGTGAAGTAATTTGAACAAAACTAATCTTTTCATCTTATACGTATGGTCAAGATTGTTTTATATAGTTGGTTTTGTATCCGCATAGGATAAATTACAAATATACTTCTTCAGGTTTGTCTAAAATACAAATTATCTCATGTAATTTGAAAAATTATAAATACCCCTTGTTAGAATTTTTTATTTAACAAAATTAACTTGAAAAATAAAATTTTTAATTGCTCTCCTATACAATAATAAAATTACTTAAATTACTGATTGAAATAAATTCATGACATCATTAAAAGCTATTAATGAACTTAATAGAAGAGGCTGTTTGTTATGGAATTATAAACTTCAAGAGATGAAATGTAATTTGTAAAATCACAAAAGACAATTTGTATTTTTTAAATAAATCTCAAGGATATGTTTTTAATTTACCTACAAATTTTATTAGTATTGTTGGATTTATTTGTTTACAACTTAAATATTTTTAAAATATTTAAAAACAAAACAAAACATGATACACGTTGTAACTTTTAAGCTTTAGACCGAAGTAACCAAAGTACATACAGCTATTTTCTCGCTCCTTTCTTCTTATCTTTTATTTATTTATTATTTACTATTAATAAATCAATCAATTACATTTTCTCTCTTCTCTCCGCTCTCCTCTCTTGTTCTCTCACATTTTACACATTAATCAATCAAAAATAAATGAATAAAATTATAAATCATTCTAAAACTATTTTCAAAATTTACAAACAAATACATTTTCAACTTTCAATTTTCAAAACTCATTTTAACAATTTATCTTTTAAAATATAACTCTAAATTTAGAACTCATTTTAAAAACTAAATCAAACAGAGTCAAAAAAAATTTTTTTTTAGAAACCTAGAGATTCCATAAAAAAAATAAAAAATAAAAATAAAATAAAAAAATGAGGCTCCAAATAAATAAAGAAAAATGTTAGGAATTCTAAATATTTTATCAAATGTCTCATGTGTGAGACTACACTCTATAAATCTCATAGAGTGTAAAAAGTACAGTGGAAAGAAAAAAATCTTAAGTACTAGGATCTTGTGCATTGATCTTAGACTGTTCAACTTCGGCTATTGGCATTGTTTCAGTCTCGGCAGAGAGCTGGGCAAACCTCTCGGCCGCAATTTTGGCGTCGATTTCCAGAAGAGTCTGGTCCAGGCTCTTTGCAGTGACAGTGATCTCGGTTTCAGAAGCATCGGCCTTCTTTGGTGAGGTGCTCTTGGAGACCTCATCTCCATCCTCCTCAGTCAAGTTCAAGACTTGATCATTTAGAGTAGGGGACTTGGCCCCAGCAACAGCTTTAGATTCTTTCTCTGTAACCTCAGCCTCGACCTCTTTCTTGACTTCGGCCTCCTCGTCGTCGGCCTCTTCTGCTTCATCGGTAGGGGTGAGCATGGTCCGGATTGGTCCGGATTGGAATAAAACCAGGACCAATCCGTCATCTACGGTTCCTGAAAAATTGGAACCAATCCAATCCGTTTAAATCGTAGAACCAATCCGAACCAATCCGTCTAAATACGGATTGGATCGGTTTAGGACCACGGATTCACATATTAAATAACAAAAAAATATATATAACATTTTAACCATACACAGCAGCATTACAGCAGCCAAACACAGCAACATTTCTAGCAAGCTAAACACAACAGCATAGCCATACACAGCAACATAACCCACAAATCTGACAAACATATTGTTGGGCTTTAAGAAGTTTATAAATTTCAATAACTCTAATGCCTAATAATTAACTACAATTCATTTTCCTATTTATATCCTCAACCCTACAAATAGTTCTGAAACAAAACATAGTTTTTCAATATTTTGAACATATAATTCTCCAAATATGTATGTCATTATCAACATAACTTCCATAGATTTTTTACAGAGAAGGGGAAACACTGAATCATAAATATTATCAGCCACTGGATAACATAAATAATTTTGCATAACAGAAGGGGAAGCACTGAAACCTAAATCGAGCTATTATGTATATCAGATGAACAATCATTTGCATAATGTATATCAGAATGAGTTAACCTCAATTGTGTCGAGCTATTATGTATATCAGAATGAGTTTACCTCAATTGTTTGGACCAAATATATATAAATAAATAAATAAATAAAAAATGGATCCAACTATGCCTAATACAACCACTGACCTAATACAACCACTGACCTTGGTGGTTGTGTGATTACGAAGAACAAACAACAAATTATATAATACAATGAGGCATTCAAAGCACAAAATCAAAGGAAAGAGAGAGAGAGAGAGAGAGAGAGAGAGAGAGAGCTCACCGAGATGGATGATCTGAGATGGAGAAGAACTTCGTCTGAGATGGATCTGAGATGGAGAAGAAGAAAAACAGGGTCAGACTGAGTTCACCGAGAGCGAGAGAGAGAGAGAGAGAGAGAGCTCACCGAGATGGATGATCTGAGATGGAGAAGAACTTCGTCTGAAATGGATCTGAGATGGAGACGAAGAAAAACAGAGTGACTGAGTTCACCGAGAGAGAGAGAGAGAGAGAGAAAGAGAGCTCACCGAGATGGACAAGAAGAACTTCGTCTGAGAGAGAGCAGCGCTGAGAGATGAGAGTGTGAGAGAGAGACAGTGTGGGGCGGCTAGGGTTAGGTTTAGTAATTTATATGACACGAGAAATTATCTTATGTGAGAGGGTACATAGTATAAATGTAGACTAAATCTATACGGTCCGGATCGGTTTCAATCCAGAACCGTGGGGTTCAATCCGGAACCGATCCGTGACCTACGGATTTGTAAATTTTCAATCCGGAATCGAACCACGGATTCAAAAAATCAATCCAAACCTATCGGATTGGACTGGACCGGATCGGATTACGGATTATACGGATTCCTTGCTCAGCCCTATTCATCGACCTCATCCTCAGATTGATTGGGAGAGGGAGGGAAAAGGACCTTGAGTTGACCGATGTCACGGAGGGGTGAGTCCTCAAGGACAGACAGCTTTTTGAGGGTTGCCATCCAGCCGAGATAGTAGCCTTTGTTGCATGCCATGTTGACTTGTTTTTTGTACGCATCCCGCACATCGGCCTGCCTCTCAGAGTAGGCCTTGCCGTCTGCTCCTTGCTGATTAGTGCCTCTGTTAGTTTCTTCTCAACTTTGATAGCTTTCTTTTCAGCAGCATTAGCAATGGCCTCGGCTTTGGCAGTAGTAATTTGGTCCTCTTGTTTCATGTGCTTCTCTTCCGAGATATTGAGTTGCTGGAGGCATGAACATGTTGAATTGACCATAAGGAGATGTAGTGGATTACACAGTTATGACATCAGGGATGTCAACAAAAAGATCTTCTACGACAAGAATTCGACGAGATATGTCGTCATTGGTTACGGTGATGGTTACTCTCAAATAAGGCGATTGGAGGATTATCAAGGTCTAAGGCTGGGAGCTTAAGACCTCAATGTTTCCTGTTCCTGGTTTTAGTTACATGATTGTCACTATGTCGGTGTTTGCACTGCCATTGAGATGGTGGGTTGATGCGTAGAGCAGCTGATGAAGTGCTTGGCAGCTAGTTTGGTTCAACTGGTAGAGTTTGAACCTTAGGCACGAATGGAGTATTCATAGTAATGAATGCTTCAAGAACAACGACGATGGTTTGCAAAGGCCAAAAGAGAGAGAGAGAGAGAGAGAGAGAGAGAGAGAGAGTCTGAGGACACAAAGAAAGACAAAATAGGAAAGTGAAAATGTTTTGTTAGAATGGAAAAAGGTGATAGATTGTAATGATTCAAGTGTCTTGGGAGACATGTGATGGCTGATGTTAGGTGACGTCTAAGGAGACGGTGTGTATCAATTATGGGATGTATTGGGAACCAATGATGAGGTGACACATCATGATGACGGTTGAGATGACAGATTTCAAATCTTGATGTTCTTGAACTAGCGAGTTACAATCTCGACTAGTAGTTCGATCTCAATTGAGATGTTGATCTCGGTTGAGATGATGACTTCAGTTGAGATGTTGATCTTGGTTGAGATGTTGAATTTGGATGAGACAAAACTTGTTTGGTCTTGGTTCCTGATGAGTTAATACTTGGATCTTGATGTTCTTGAACTAGCAAGTCATGATCTTTGCTAGTAGTGCGATCTCTATTGTGATGTTAGACCTGGATGAGATAGAACATGATGGTTCTTAGTTATTGATTCTTGATTCTTGACGAGTGTAGCTCGACTTTTTCGCGCCCCCTTTCGGAGGTTTGAAAGAAGCCTTGCAGTTCGGACTCTCGCGGTTTTAAATCTAATCTCACAAGTGCAATGTGAAATTGATAAATACCAAAGAGTCCAAATCCGACAAATCATTTGAAAAATTGATTTTGAATCAAAAATGACAAAATTAAATTGTTTTGCCAGATACAGAGTTACCACCTAAATATTTTATTTTGGGAAAATTTAAACTCATGTCTCGTGCCAAAGGCCACGTGTCCGTTATCACCAAAGTTGCATCGGCTTGGGAACTTAGATATGAGATGGGAATGTCATGAATTGAGCACCCCAGCTCGCCCGATCAAAGATCGGCCTATACTAATCATGATATAATTTTTATCTACATTATATGTTCTTGTTCCGGTTATTAGGCTAGCATTATTATGTGATGCGCGCATACAAGTATAGACTAGTTTGCTCAATTTAGAACAATTCAATTTCATGTTTATTTTGCGAAAATGGTTTGATTTTGCCACCTCAAGTGGGCTTGAAGTTTACGAATTTGCCACTCAATAAAGTGGGCTTAAACGTACATTTATCGAATCGTTTTAATTCAAACAACAAGCCTTCATCCACAGGCATTCAAGCAGTTTAACGCGTAAGCATTTAGCCTCATGACAAGCATGCTAGTTGTAGCAATCACTCACACTCATACAAATATATTAAAGCATTAAAAACTCACCTAGTACTCCAAGCCAAAATAAACAAAAAAATTAGAAAAAATGCATGACTCCTAACTATCAAGTGTCTAATGCAATACATGCGATATGCAATTACTAGGCTCGGCTACTAATGTGGCATATTAATTAATTCAAGACATGCGGTCTAAGCACGTATTCAACGAAGTATTGAAATAACAATGCAGTTTGAATGATGCGCCGAGCCTCAGTGCATGCAATACAAAATGAATAGATACAAGCATCAGGTATGCTAATTGAAATATGTCCCTAATTTAATTCAAAAGCAGATAAATAAAAAGGAGAAAGATGTGGGATTGGAAGACATTCACATTATTACATTATGCTCTCACGAAGGAGAGTCCGAATGAATTAAGCTAACTGGCTAACTAAGCTAAGCTAATTAAGCTAATTATTACAAACCGAATAAATATGGATAATTAACTAACTATCTAAGCTAATTAAATGAGAATTTAACTAGGCTAAGCTAATTAAATATTATAACACAAACTAATTAGCTACAAGTAATTAAACTAATTAAATATTACAACACAAACTAATTAGTTACAACTAATTAATTTATAACAAATAAATAATTGATTGCTAATTAAACTAATTAACTAGCTAACTAGTCCCGAGAAGCGAGGAAGGCCCATGCATGCTTGGTTTCCACCCAAAGAGCATCCGCTGTTTGCTCCCGAAAGTCTCTGTTGCACAACCCTTAAACTGATTTCCTTCTCTAGATCAATTCTGTCATGCTTCACAAGCACACTGCTCAAAATTCATTGGTGGCCAGCAGGCTAGAAGTGGGAGCTTTCCGGCCACCATTGAGGGGTTGCTGTCCAAAACTGGTGGCCGACAAGCCAGTAACAGTGGCCGATCGGCCACTGATGACACACCATTTCTCTTGCTGTAACAGAGGGCAAACAGGGCCAAGAGAGGGTATTCTCACAGATTGTTTGTACTGTGTATCCCCTCCTTATCATCAAAACATCTCAAATGAGTGATACACTTGGTCCTCAAACCATCAATCAAGCAATTTCATTGCATAATTACTAAGGAACCAAGATGTACAAGTTAATAAATGCATAAACAAGACCCAAAAAAAGACCATCACCCTATGCATGATCAAGGGCAATGGAGACCTTGAAAACTTGGCACATTTCATCACTTTGAGTATGAAATGCCCCAATTTTCCTTGTGTTCAAATACCGTCCAATTGAACACATCAAAACACAACCAATTTCTTATCTTGCACACTTTTAGCTTCAAATTTTTAGTTACTCATTTTAACTTATCAACCCATTCTTTAACCAATTAAGTCCATTGGTGAGAAGTCTTCTAAAGGGAAGGAAGTGTCAAACAAGGGGTAGTTTAAGGCAAGAGAGATGTGTCATGCCGTTGGTAATGAACCCCCAAGAGAGGATTAAACCATTAAGCAATGAACCTCAATCTCAAGCTTAAACTATTTTAAAGTTGAAACAACCCTCAAAGCAAATAAAGAGTGAAGAAATGAGGGAGATTGCAGAGATTATAAGTGCTGAAATGAAGTGAGAAAAGTACTAAAACATGCAATCAACTCAAACAAATGGTCCCTAAAGGCCTAAAAAATAAAGCTTGTGAGGACTATTACATTAGAGGCATGCAAAACAAGACTCAAATGCAACAACTAGCCAAAAATAGAGTTAAAATAGTCTAAAATAGAGCCTAAAACATGCTGAAATTAAGCTACAAAAGGCTAAAAAAATAAGCTAACACATAGAGTTAACTAGGCTAGCAAACAAGACACAAGGAGGGGAGGCTAACCCCTCTAATTTTGGACTTCAAAATATAATTTTTTCCACTAAAAATACTTTGAAATTCAGTTATCAAAAGCCCAAAAAGAGATAGTTTGAAAGTGGGAAACAAATGTGGAAAAACCTTACAAGTAAGGAATAAAGAAGGGTGAGATACCCCCTAACCTTAAATGGCCTAAAACACCAATTTCAGCCCACAAAAACAGAGTTTTTTATGGCCCAAAAACAGCCCAAAAATAGTAGAAAGAGATAGAAAAACAAGTATGCAAATTAAGTTTAAAAGACAAGTATTATATCTCTTGAAGCAAAGAACAATTCTAGGCACTAATTCAAGCCAAAACCACCTTCAAAAGCTCCAAGAAAGCTTCAAGGAACCTCAGCTCAAAGATGATCAACTTTGGTTAAGGAGATGTATGCAAAAGAGTAGTGTAAGTAGGCAAGTATGCACAAATTTGCAAGAGAGAGAGAGAGATTTTTGTTTCAAATTTTCTAACCCTCAAGCGTTAACAATTTTGACTATTCAATGTGTTAAGAAATTTTCATGTTCGGACCTGCATTCCCAAACAAATAATAAATGTACGGTTACTAATTCCCAAACAAATAAATAATGTTTAGGCCTGTGTTCTCGAATTTTGATCATATGTTTGAGAATTCAGTCCCGAAAAAATGACGAACAAATTTTATCATTTTTGCCATTTTTTTCAAGGAACTTACCCTTACAAAACCAATCTCTTCTGAGCTAAGAACAACATCAAAGTTATGAACCTCCTCTAAGCTTTTATTGTTATACTCTTCTCGTTTTATGAAGTTGTGATTACCAAAAAAACTTCCACTCATTGTCATTGCCGAAGAAGTGTAGGTAGTCAAATGGTTGTCACTGTTACCGCCGGAATATTGCCGCCAAAGGGTTTTCGAGATTTTGAGGGTACGTAGGTTTTGAAGGTGGAATTTGAGGAAGATGGATGAGTAGTGATGGAGGTGGATGCTCTCATAAACCCTAATTCATGATGTAGTGGGTGTGTAGGTTTAATTGTGAGATGGGATGTTACAAAATTAATGATGTCATTTTTAGTAATTATATTTGAAGTTATTATTGTAATAAAAAAATAATTAAAATTGGGAGATCCAAAATAATTTATGGGGTGCTAATAGCAGCACCCATTCTATATAAATTTGTAATTATGGAATTTCCCATAAAACCTATATCCAATAAAGTTTATAAAATCTATATTTGTATATATAGTATGTATCTGTAAACTGTATTAATTTGTATACGTTATATATAGTCTATATATATAGCGGTCTCGAAAAAAAACAACATTATAAGAATAAGGGCAAAATTCACTTTACCCCTTGTGGTTTGGCCTCGGAGCACTTTACTCCCCCTATGGTTCAAATATAGCCAAAGAACCCTCTTGTGGTTTTGGACTAAAGTACGAATGTGTGTCACACTCACCCAAATTGAGGGTGGGCAATGCAAAAGTTCTAAGTTAGTCAAAAATTCAATCAAATGTCAAAAATACCCTCATATTCATTTTATTATTTAACGATCTTCCTCTCACTTTTCTTTTCTATTCTAACCATTGTAAAGTCACTTTTTTTTTTTTTTTGATTCAAAGTAAAGTCACTTTACTAACGTGTACTACTGGTTTCTTTCAAGAATTAGACAAAGCATATATATACTATACACCCAATTTTCAATTCAATATATTATTGCACACACAGTTCTAGTTCTAGTAAATAGTATACAAAGAACAGTAAGAACCTAATAAGAAGTAAGAAAATCGAAGAGTACAAATCAAATAATTGAAGATATTGAATAGAAAATTTACCGGGGCTTTGTCGAACTTGTTCTTACCCTCTAGGGTTTCCCAAAGTGAGGTTGTAAAATCAAACGAATCGCTGAGAAGAGTGAGGGGTTTTGGATGGTAAAAAATGGGAAATCGAAACTCACATTCGCTCTCGTTCAAAAAAAAAAAGAGACTCATATTCGCTGTGAACAACACAAAACCAAACAGTTGTAATAATTTAAGAGAGAGTGAAAGATGTGGAAAATTGAAACTCACATTCTGCGAAGAATATCAATCAATGGTGGTAGGTATGAGAACTCGAAGAAGAGCACAAATCTGCTTGTCTCCATCTCCAATCCAATGGATTTAGAGATATCAAATTCCGCGGCGAAGATCTCGAAACGGTGCTCCGGTGGAGGTTTGGGGAGGGGGCATTGGAGTATGAGTGAGGCGAGCCTCGCTCCACCATTTCACATTCGTTTGGTAGAATAAGATCCTCTCTCTCCTTCACTCCCTAAAATAAAATGTCATTAATAAAAAAAAAAAATATCATATTTAAATAATAATTATTTTTAAAAAAAAAATCAAACAGTTCAACTAAAAAAATTTCCAAACAAAACCTTCCTAATCAAACATAACATGAGCAGGGTAGTATTAGGGTGGTGTTTGGGAAGCAAGCTGGGGGTTAAATTAGGCCTGGTTGGGCTTATACTATATAAGTCAAAAAGTCAAAAAGTTACTCCAAAATTCAAAAAGATATTACTATTCACCAAAAAAAAAAATTCAAAAATTAATTTTTTTCAAAACAAGTACACCAAATTGACCAAAAGGCAGCTCTCTATGCAGCGGCAGTGCACATACATGAAATGATTGGGTGTGATTTGCACACACACCGTTGTTCGGCCTGTGGGGGCTATCACAGGTTCCGTTTTGATAATCTGAACCGTTAATTGTGTAGAACTCGTCGAGTGCTATATGTCTGCAAAAAATCACATTGATCGGATATCGATAACTATATAATCAAATCAGTTATGTACAACAAATGAATGGTGTTATAATTAATGATTGAAAAATAAATAAGTCTGATCAGATAGCTATCGATATCAGATTAACGTAATTTTTTATAGATACATAGTGTTCGACGAGTTACACACATTGAACGGTTCATATTATTAAAATGAGACCCGTGATGACCCCCACAAGCCAAACAAAACCGTCCAGTGCTTTGTTCACTATTCACCCAATAATTTCCAACTCCAATTCACTCCAGCCGTTTCTACGGCTGGGCCCCACCCCTCTCAAATCATCTCTTACACACTTTTTTTATACAATTTTTTAATACACATTTTTTCATAAAAAGTCAAAAAGTTAACCCAAATCTCCATATTTTTTTTTCAACTTTTTTAGTCCAAAAAGACAAAAAGTGCACTTTTTTAGGACACCCCAAACCAGCCCTCACATAAGGACAAAAATGGCTCTTTTTTTTTTTTTTTTTACAGGAAAATCCTCCCTACCCTCCCGCAGGTCCAAGGCAGCGCCCCTTGGAGAGATCACCAAGGTGTCCTGTTAGCCGTTCCGAGCAAGGAGACTATAACCTGAGAACTTGCCCCGACCTCCCAAGACAAGCTCCGCTTAAGTCAGGACTCGCACAGCGGGGGAGCATTGAACCCACACCAAGTGCTGACTAGACAACTTGAGGTCCAACCTCCTAACTAACAGTGCTGCGCC
Source organism: Camellia oleifera (assembly GCA_022316695.1). Classification (NCBI taxonomy): domain Eukaryota; kingdom Viridiplantae; phylum Streptophyta; class Magnoliopsida; order Ericales; family Theaceae; genus Camellia; species Camellia oleifera. The sequence goes on along the minus strand of CM039314.1, from coordinate 16,116,410 downwards.
CTGGAGATTGGCCCAATGAGGAGAATTGAACTTGTGACCTTGGGGCTTAAACCCCAAGGCCTTACCACAATGCCACAACCCCTTGGGTTGACAAAAATGGCTTATTTAGCTAAAAAAGGACAAAAGATGCATAGGAAAGAGGCAACAACACTGGACAAGCAAAATTTACGAACTACCCCCATGAAAGAGGGGCATACGTCCTTTCACACAAAAAGTAAAAAAAAAAAAAAAAAATTATTTAAATTTGGTTTCAAGTTATGTGTTTGGTTATGAGTTTTAAAAATAAATTATTACTTGCGTTTTATTTTATGTGTTTGGTTACGATTTGAGTGTAGAGTTGTTTTTAAATTTAAAATATTAACATTTTTAATAATTAAAATTTTTTTGTTAAAATAATTTTTTGAATATTTAAATTATTTAAATTTTTACGATTTAAATTTTTTGAATATTTATTTTAATTTTTTACTTATTAAATTTTTTAGATTATTTACATTATTTAAATATTTAAAATAAAATTAAAAGTAAAATAAAAATTAAAATGCAAATTAAAATAAAAATAAAATTAAAATTAAAATTAAAATTAAATTACTTAAAATACACAGGACAATAATATAAAACCTCACCTTTTTTATCATTTTACATAAAATGAAAAAAAAAATTAATGTATACAAATAAAAAAACATTACAAATAAAAAAAATGACAAAAATGTAAAAAAAAAACCTCACTTTTTATCATTTCACAGAAAATGAAAAAAAATTAAAATAACAATAAAATAAAAAACACATGAAAAAACCATTTGCAAAAAAAAAAAAAAAAAAAAACTTAAAATACATAAATTATTTAAAAAAAATACGCCTCATTCAAAAATATTTAAAAAATTACAAAAACGTAAATTCAAAAAAAAAAAAAAGAACGACAAAAATAAGCCTCATCCAAAAAGAAAAAAAATAGAAATTACCATTTGCCATGTAATTTATAAATAAATAAAACACATGAAAACCCATTTTTGAAATAAAACACATCATAAATATATTTAAAAAAAACATAAAAACATAAATTATCATTCGCCACGTAATTTACAAATAAATGAAACACATAAATAAAAAAAATGTTATTGTATACCAATAAAAAAAAATAAGGCAAAAAATGTAAATTAAAAAACAAGAACTAATTAATGTATAAAAAAATAAAAATGACAAAAACATAAATTTAAAAAAAAATAAAAAAAAAATAAAGCAAAATACGGCAAATCCAAACCCAAAATAAAAATATAAAAAAAGAAATATTTTACCAAAATACGCCAAAATAAAACCCAAAATAAAAAAATTTAAGCAAAATACACCAAATCCAAACCCAAAATCAAAAAAAAAAAAAAAAAAAAAAGCAAAAAAAGCCAAATCCAAACCGAAAATAAGAAGGGAAAAAAAAAAAAAAAAACAAACAACAACAACAAGGGCACTTTGGTAAATGAACAGGAAGACACCTCACCAAAAAGTCAAAAAGTCAAAAAAGTCAAAAAGCCCTTCCCAAATCAGGCTTTTTAGCCCCAGGCTAAAATAGTCAAAAAAGTCAAAAAGCCAAAAAGTCAACCCACTTCCCAAACGGAGGCTAGGTAGGTTCGTGTGGACGACGGACCCTTTAAGAGAAATATTGTAATTTATTGTATTGTTAATTTTAAAATAAGTAATTTATAATTTATGGACTATTTGATTAGAAATAATTTGTATCCCAAGATTGTTTAATCATGGATTAAATGTTAGAAAATGATTATTTTTAAAATTATTTTTTATTTTTTCACAAAACTAATTATTTTTTATTTTTTAAAAATAATAACTAGTTACTAAAAACTAAACCCAACATGTCTTAAATATTTGGAGGGGCAAAATTATCTTTTTATCAACTAATTCACAGGAAGATTCCCCCCCCCCCCCCCCCCCATGATAGAATAGTTTCACATAAGGGGACTAACCGTCCAATCAAATTATTAACCTAATTATAATTTTTCAATCAAATAATGGACTAATCAATATGGTAGACATGAAGTCAAATTCCCCTTTCAATCCCTCCAAAAAAACACCCCTTAGCCTATATGACTACAATAATGGAAGAAGGGTAATTATAGAATTTTATAAGTTTAATCCTAATCAATTAATATCACCACGCTACGGCTCATTTTGGAAAATGGGTTAAAAGCTACTTTCTAACTTTTAACCTACTTCCTCCCTCACATAAAAAAGTCAAAAAGTCAAAAAAAAATCCAAAAAATCAACTTTTAACCATCTTTTCAAAACACCCCTACTACACAAACAAACACATTTTATCTTACATTTCAACTAGCCTATCACCCGTGCTATGCACGGGATAATTATAGATATTTATATTTATTTTAATTTTTTTTAATATATATATATATTAAATATATGGAGTTTGACCGAGGAATTTGAAAGAATTTAATAAGTGTTTATTTTTTTTTTTTCAAAAAACAAAACAAAAAAATTAAGAGGAAAAAAAATTAAGAGCCATTTACACAATAATTACATGGGTCTCTTGGAGATGCAAAAAGTAAGGAAATTAGGATTTCATTTATTGCGTTATTCTCTTCCCCACCCTCTATCTCCTCCATATATCAATAGTATTTCTAACCCATAAATTTTTGTAGAGTTCCAATATAATATTGGGGTTGCTTGGTGATTGGCATTGAAAAATTAAAAATGGTGTGTTTAATGAAAAAGTCAAAAAGATTTGGAAGAATTCAATTATTGGAGAAGTCAAAAAGACTTGGGAGAATTCATTAAGTGTTGGGGTTTTGTTTTTAAAAAAAATAAAAAAAATTAAGAAATTAGGATTGGAGTATTGAAGCTCTTACATGGCTTGTGGGTTTAAAACATCCTTTTCCTTAATATATAGTATAGATATAGATACCACCACATTACTAATCTCCTCATTCAATCCCATTGTACTCATAATCTCATCCAATTTAATTTACCAAACAAACGCAGCCTAAAAGAGTTAGGTTTCAGAGAGTAAATAAATCGAAATCAAAACTCACATCAAATATCAATGACTAAAAATTTATTTAAAATATAGATTGTCTTCTATATATATATATATATGTAGTTTGAAAAATTATAAATATCATTTTATTTAATAAAATTATACAATGACGTTCCTCCAACTAGAGATTTGATGGCTGTGATAAATCTTGTTATGTTAACGTTTCTTTATGATATGTATATATTTATGGATTGGTCACTGTCATCATAGGCCCTGATTCTATTTTGATAATTCAAATCGTTTATTTTGTTAAGTATTATATATATATATCATTTATAAAAAAAAATTAATATATTTAATAATTATAGCATTTTCTTTTTATCCTATTTATTTTAGAAAAAATAAACAACGAAATATAATTTTGAAAATAGGCCATTTATTCTTTTGGAGACAAATTATATAAAATGAAAATATTATGATTATCGGATTAACTTAATTTTTTTTTAGATATACACAAAGAATCTTATAAAATAAATAGTTTAAATTATCGAAACAGAATTCATGGTGTACTCTATCGGTGTGTTTGTTTGGACGGACTAGATAAGTGGGGATTGTAATCCACCGGACTGTTAGTTCTGGGATATATTGTTCCCAGACTATTTGGTTGGACTAGATTTGTATTTTATGTTTGTTTAGTCATGGGATTAGATGTTTGGATTGGACTCTTTTTAGTGAATCCAATGTTTGGTTGGACGGACTAGATAAGAATAAATGTTCAAAAGACTATTTTACCCTTGTAATTTATAATTTTTATTTAATATATAATTTTAAATTTATAATCTATAATTTATAATTTAAAATTTAACAACACTAAAAAATTTTAATTTATAAGGCCATAATTTTTAATTTATTATTTTCAATTAAATTAAATTTAAATTTTATATTTTTATTTAATATATAATTTTAAATTAACAACACTCAAAAAATAATTTTATTTAATATATAAATTTAATTTTTTTTAATAACACTAAAAAAATTTAATTTATAAGGCCATAATTTTTAATTTATTATTTTTAATTAAATTAAATTTATAATTTATAATTTATAATTTATATTTAATATATAATTTTAAATTAACAACACCAAAAAAATAATTTTATTTAATAAATAAATTTAATTTTTTAACAACACTAAAAAAATTATAAGGCCATAATTTTTAATTTATTATTTTTAATTAAATTAAATTTATATTTATATTTTTTATTTAATATATAATTTTAAATTAACAACACTAAAAAAATAATTTATAAATATTCAAAAGACTATTTTACCCTTTTTTCAATTGTTTATTAAGTAATAGCATGAGGGTAAAATGGACATTTCACACATTAGTCCCATAGGATACCAATTCTATGGAAATAATACAACCCCCCTCCCTAGGATACAATAATCCCTCATATAAGGGACTAATAGTCTGGAGGGACTATTACTCCGGAACAAAAAAAATTAAACCAAACGATGGACTAATCCCATAGAATAATCCCTCAAAACAAACACGACCCTAATATAATGGTCAAGTATTTGAACTTGAAAGGATCCACATCCTACATTTATCATACGATAAATCAATCATTAGTCCAATATGTATTTAATATATATATATATATATATATATTTGGCCGGTTTAATGCGGTCTATTGTGAGTTTATTTTGCTCTATTTTTATAATTTAAATAGTTCATTTTGTAAAATATTTCAAGTACATTAAGTATACTAAAAATCAAGTCGATCAGATATCAAAAATTATTTGATCGAATCACATTTCATGGAAAATTAATTAACGAACAACATAATTTGGAAAATAGTTCGTTAATTTTTTTTAGAAAATGTAATCCGATCAAATGACTCCTGATATCCAATCATCTTGATTTTTGTATGCATAATCTCCTCAGAGGACTTTACAAAAGGGTTAATTACACTTTCTACCCTTAAACTACCATCGAATTATCTATGTAGTCTCTGAACTATTGATTGAGTTTATTTAGTCCCTAACGTATACAAATCAAGTCTATTTAATCAAGTTTCTAAACTATCTATTCGATCTATTAAATCCATAATGTATTTAATTTAAACTTATTTAGACCCTAAAAGAATTACAAAAATAAAAATATATATGCCCATAAATATTATAAATTAATAAGAAACTCCACCAAATTAAGATTTTATTATAAAAAAATCTTAAAATTTTATTTTGTCTTTAAAAGTATTGTATTTCGTTGTATGTTTAAATTAATATTAAAGTTTGATTTATCACCCTTGTCAATAAAATTATATGAGTATTAAATAAACTGAAAAAAGTAGAATTGAATAATTAAAATAATAATATTTCATTACAAATAATAATAGAATAAAATAATACATTAATTAAAAAAAGAACTTGGTGAAAAATTTAAAAGTAATCAATTATAAATTTTAAACGAAATCTAATATATAATACTAAATAAAGGCAAATACGTAGTCATTATAGAAAATAAGTAAAAAAATACTATACATAATTACTTTTACCCTTTTCACCATAAGAGCTGACGCCCACTTTTCAAATTTAAGATTTTTTTCAAATAAAATTTTAAGTAGATATGGTCTTTTAAGAGTTTATATTTTATTTTTGTAATTCTTTTAGGAACTAAATAGGTTTAAATTAAATATTTTAGAGATTTAATAGATTTAATTGATAGTTTAGGGACTAAATAAATTTTGACTTATATACTTTAGGAACCGAATAGACTCAATCGATAATTTAGGAACTAAATAGATAATTTGGCGATAATTTAAACGTATCAAGTATAATAAATTCTTTATAAAATGAACAATTTAAATTATTGAAACGAACCTTAAAATAGTGAATCAGACTAAACTGTCCAATTGAATATCTCAACTAAAAAATTCAAATCTCTTGAATTTTTAGAAATGACAATTTTTTCCAACTCTTATATTTTCCTCCTTGGCATCAATTGGGAAGTTGGTTATTTTAATAGGTTATTTTAATTTTTGGCTATTTTAGTAAATTAAAATTTTTGTATTTGAAAAGATGATTGTATGTTTTTGTAGTTGGATGTGATGTTTGTAAGAGAAAAAGTGAAATAATTATGGATTTGATGTGACATTTTATTGCGCTTTTTTTTTTTTTTTTTTTTTTTTTTTTTTTTTTTTTTCTGTTTTTGTAGATTTTAACTAAAAAAAATCCAAAATCCACTTGCCAAACAGGGCCCTTGTCTCAAGTGGGGTTTTGCTACCTGTCCAGTTTAAACTCGCCTTCATTTTAATTATATTTATTAAATATATTTATAATTTTAAATTTTAAATATAATAAAATTAGAATGACATACATTCATTTTCATTTTTTTATTTATTAATTTTTTTTTATCTCTCATCACTTATAAATTATTATCCAAAATATATCATATTATCAATTATTTTTTGATCATTCTACCATACATATCACTCAAAAGCGGTGTACCATATGGAAATTATTATGCCATAACTAATAATACTAAGGGTTCATTTGGGAAGTGGGGTGGTTTTTTGATTTTTTTTAAACTTTTTTGGCTATTTTAGCTTGAGGCTAAAAAGTCTGATTTAGGAAGATTTTTGGTTTTTTTGATTTTTTTTTACTTTTTTTTTATGAGAGAAAGAATGTAATGATTATAGATTGGATGTGATGTTTTATCTTATTGGATTAAAAAGTTTATTTTGTTTTTTATGACTATTTTAGTCAAAAAAAGCCCAAACCCTCCCTTCCCAAACGAGCCCTAGTCATAACTAAAAATATCACAATAGATCATTATAAAACACCACTTGAAGCATAATTACAAATCTCTTCGGTCCTAACCAAAATAACAACTATAATAGGTCATAATCAAGTCTTTACTAATATTATAATGAGTTATAAAGGATCATAATTCAAACACCACTTGAGGTATAACCAGAAACCTTTTTGGTCAAAACTAAAATAACAACCCAAGAAGTCATAACTAAGTTATAATCATATCTCAATAAATTGTAATAAATACCACAATGTATCATAACAAAAAATCACAAAAATTATAAGTGAATATATGATGATACATCAAAAATTATAATTGAAAATATGATACACTGCCTTTTTAAAGTGTGCATTATAAAATTTCCCATTACTTTTATTAATGGTATAAGCTCAGCCCAGCTCAATGTCATCCCCACCTCTTTTACTCTCTCTTTTAGCTTTGCTGTTTTGATTCCCATCTTATCAACTAAAATTTTGTTTTCAATTTTTGATATTTTAACTAGAAGTTTTGATAAATAATCGGACGACGAACCTTAATTTTTGGGTGTTCGGGATGTTATAAAAAAAAGTCATTTATTTTTTTTAGAATTTTTATTTTTAGTGACTTTTTTTTAAGGGAGAATTACCGATAAATTTTATATGTTATAATTATGTTTCAATTAGTCCCATAATTTTTTTGTATGATCCATTTAGTCCTTTGGATGTGTTATGACTCATTTGTCATTATAATCTTCTTAATTGTTGCAGCTTGTTGGAGTATTACGTTTGAAAAAAATACACTAAATTTTTTTTATTGTGTTATGTTATTATTCTTAAGTGTTATATTTTTTGAGTGTCACTTTTAGTGTAATATTGAAGTATTACGTTTAAAAAAAATACATCAAGGAGTTTTTGAGTATTACATTGATTGGAGTCACTACTAAAAATCGGACTTTTTGTGACAGTCTCAAACGTCGCAAAAGGTCCATATATCGTCGCAAAAGACTTTTTGCGACGGAGCAGCGACGGAAAATGGGGGGTGGCAGAAAGGGGCGTGACAAAAAGTATTTGCGATGGTTACAAACCATCGCATTCTTGTAGCGACGGCTAATCAATAGTTTTTGCGACAGTTTCGCCTGACACAAAAAAAAGGAAAAAAATGGCATTTTTAGTGACGATGTTGATTGCCGTCGCAAAAAGTATTATTAGCGACGGTCTAAAACGTCGCAAAAAAAGTAGTATTAAGTTAATACCGTATTGGTAATAGTTTAAACTGTCGCAAAAGATTTATTTGCGACAGTTGAAACCGTCGCAAAAGATTGGAACTAATATGTATATGCGACAAGTTAACCCGTCGTTAATAAAATATAAGGAAACGAGAATTACATTAGCGACGGTTTATTATTGTCGCAATAAAATTATTTTTTATAAAATCATGTTTTATTAAATATTTCCTATACAAATTATTAATATTTTTAAAAATACATCCACATCCACATCCACATCCAAATTCACATTCAAAAAATCATATACCAAGAATAATATATGTACCTTGTAACAATTGTCAATCAAATATTATTTACAAAAATATATAAAATAACCTCTAACAATACTAATAATTTTTGAAATTCAAGAACTCAAATTTTTAGTATCGACAATAGAAATAAAAAAATAAAAACAGATATAATGTAACTTGTTTTGATATCAATAGTAAGCTCCCATATCGATATGCGAAGATATCACGTACTCAAAAGGTTTGCATCTGCAAAAAGAAACAAAAAAGAAAAAAAAAATCATCATTTATAACATAATTATTTTCAAGCTTACAGAAAATGTAAAACATTTGATATTTTTTTTCAATAAATAAATAAATAAATAAGATTATAAACTCTAATATCGATATGCGAAGATATCATAACGTACTCAAAAGGGTTGCACCTGCAAAAAAAAACCCAAAAAAAAAAAAAAAATCATTTACAATATAATTAATTTCAAGCTTACAGAAAATGTAAAATATTTTATATTTATTTCAATAAATAAATAAATAAGATTGTAACATATACATGAATCGAGCGCCACACAATGTATCTTCCCACAGCTTCTCCAACTGTTCTTAGACATCGGGATGTTGTTTCCAAAACAGCGTTCGACTTGTTCGCTTTTAAAACAAAAACTTTGCAAAATCTAGAGCCAATTGGAACTCCATCAATTTCACACAACGGATCGACACTAATAAGAAGTCCCTCCGCCAATTGGACTCTTGGTATTACAGAACTCTCCAAAGAAACTTTCATTACATCCTACAATGATGACAATACTATTAAAAATGGGATTGTACACATTAAGCTATAATCTATAACAATAATCAAATAAACATAAAAAGAGTTTGTAAAAAAGAAGTTTTCATCAAGTTTCGTCTTTTCCTATAAGTCATGTGTGCCAAGTATGTCGTACGTGTCAAGTTTCGTTGACATCTGAACCCGTTTGAGAATTTTAGTGTGTCAACCGGTTTAGAGTTATTAAGTAACAAGTTTCATTAACAGAAATTAGGCTCTAGATTCAAAACCGGGAATCGGTTTCAAGTTCCGTCTTATCTTACAAGTCATGTGTGGCTAGTATATTGTGCGTGTCAAGTTTCGTTGACATCCGAACCCGTTTGAGCATTTTAGTGTGTCAACCAGTTTAGAATTAATAAGTAACAAGTTTTCATAAACAGAAATTAGGCTCTAGATTTAAAACCGAGAATCGGTTTTGAGTTCCGTCTTATCCTACAAGTCATGTGTGCCTAGTATGTTGTGCGTGCCAAGTTTCGTTGACATCCGAACCCGTTTGAGCATTTTAGTGTGTCAACCGGTTTGAAAAAGAGTTATTCAGTAACAAGTTATCATTAACGAAAATTAGGCACTAGATTCAAAATCGGGAATCGGTTTCAAGTCCCGTCTTCTCCTACAAGTCATGTGTGCCAAGTATGTTGTGCGTGTCAAGTTTCGCTGACATCCGAACCAGTTTGAGCATTTTAGTGTGTCAACCGGTTTAGAGTTATTAAGTAACAAGTTTTCATTAACGGAAATTAGGTTCTAGATTCAAAACCGGGAATCGGTTTCGAGTTCCGTCTTATCCTACAAGTCGTGCCTAGTATGTTGGGCGTGTCAAGTTTCGTTGACATACAAACCCGTTTGAGCATTTTAGCGCGTCATCCGGTTTGAAAAATAGTTATTAAGTAATAATTTTTAATAAACTGAAATTAGGCCCTAGATTCAAAACCGAGAATCGGTTTCAAGTCCCGTCTTCTCTTACAAGTCATGTGCGCCTAGTATGTTGTGCGTGTCAAGTTTCGTTGACATCCGAACCCGTTTGAGCATTTTAGCGCGTCATCCGAGTTGAAAAAGAGTTATTAAGTAATAAGTTTTCATAAATTGAAATTAGGCTCTAGATTCAAAACCGGGAATCGGTTTTGAGTCCCGTCTTCTCCTACAAGTCATATGTGTCTAGTATGTTGTGCGTGTCAAGTTTCGCTGACATCCGAACCCTTTTGAGCATTTTACTGTGTCAACTGGTTTAGAGTTATTAAGTAACACGTTTTCATAAACGGAAATTAGGCTCTAGATTCAAAACCAGGAATCGGTTTCGAGTTCCGTCTTATCTTACAAGTCATGTGTGGCTAGTATGTTATGCGTGTCAAGTTTCGTTGACATCCGAACCCGTTTTAGCATTTTAGTGTGTCAACTGGTTTAGAGTTAATAAGTAACAAGTTTTCATAAACGAAAATTAGGCTCTAGATTTAAAACCGGGAATCGGTTTCGAGTTCTGTCTTATCCTACAAGTCGTGCCTAGTATGTTGTGCGTGTCAAGTTTCGTTGACATCCGAACCCGTTTGAGCATTTTAGCGCGTCATCCGGTTTGAAAAAGAGTTATTAAGTAATAAGTTTTCATAAATTGAAATTAGGCTCTAGATTCAAAACCGGGAATCGGTTTCGAGTCCCATCTTCTTCTATAAGTCATGTGTGCCTAGTATGTTGTGCGTGTCAAGTTTCGTTGACATCTGAACCCGTTTGAGCATTTTAGCGCGTTATCCGGTTTGAAAAAGAGTTATTACGTAATAAGTTTTCATAAACTGAAATTAGGCTCTAGATTCAAAACCGAGAATCGGTTTCGAGTTCCGTCTTATCCTACAAGTCATGTGTGCCTAGTATGTTGTGTGTGTCAAGTTTTGTTGATATCCGAACCTGTTTAAGCATTTTAGTGTGTCAACCGGTTTGAAAAAGAGTCATTAAGTAACAAGTTTTCATTAACGGAAATTAGGCTCTAGATTCAAAACCGGGAATCGATTTTGAGTCCCGTCTTCTCCTACAAGTCATGTGTGCCTACTTTGTAGTGCGTGTCAAGTTTCGTTGACATCCGAACCCGTTCGAGCTTTTTAGCGCGTCATCCGGTTTGAAAAAGAGTTATTAAGTAATAAGTTTTCATAAACTGAAATTAGGCTCTAGATTCAAAATCGGAAATCGGTTTCGAGTTCCGTCTTATCCTACAAGTCATGTGTGGCTAGTATGTTGTGTGTGTCAAGTTTCGTTGACATCCGAACCCGTTTGAGCATTTTAGTGTGTGAACCGGTTTGAAAAAGAGTTATTAAGTAACAAGCTTTCATTAACGGAAATTAGGCTCTAGATTCAAAACCGGGAATCGGTTTTGAGTCCCTTTTTCTCCTACAAGTCATGTGTGCCTAGTATGTTGTGCGTGTCAAGTTTCGTTGACATCCGAACCCGTTTGAGCATTTAGTGTGTCAACCGGTTTAGAGTTATTAAGTAACAAATTTTCATAAACTGAGATTAGGCTCTAGATTCAAAACCGCAAATCGGTTTCGAGTTCCATCTTATCCTACAAGTCATGTGTGGCTAGTATGTTGTGTGTGTCAAGTTTCGTTGACATCCGAACCCGTTTTAGCATTTTAGTGTGTCAACCGGTTTAGAGTTATTAAGTAACAAGTTTTCATAAACGAAAATTAGGCTCTAGATTCAAAACCGGGAATCGGTTTTGAGTTCCATCTTATCTTACAAGTCATGTGTGCCTAGTATGTTGTGCGAGTCAAGTTTCGTTGACATCTGAACCCGTTTGAGCATTTTAGCGCGTCATCCGGTTTGAAAAAGGGTTATTAAGTAATAAGTTTTCATAAACTGAAATTAGGCTCTAGATTCAAAACCGGGAATCGGTTTCAAGTCCCGTCTTCTCCTACAAGTCGTGTGTGCCTAGTATGTTGTGCGGGTCAAGTTTCGTTGATATCCGAACCCGTTTGAGCATTTTAGTGTATAAACCGGTTTGAAAAAAAGTCATTAAGTAACAAGTTTTCATTAACGGTAATTAGGCTCTAGATTCAAAACCTAGAATCAGTTTTGAGTCCCGTCTTCGCCTACAAGTCATGTGTGCCTAGTATGTTGTGCGTGTCAAGTTTTGTTGACATCCGAACCCGTTTGAGCATTTTAGCGCGTCATCCAGTTTGAAAAAAAGTTATTAAGTAATAAGTTTTCATAAACTGAAATTAGGCTCTAGATTCAAAACCGGGAATCGGTTTCGAGTCCCATCTTCTCTTACAAGTCATATGTGCTTAGTATGTTGTGCGTGTCAAGTTTCGTTGACATCCGAATCCGTTTGAGTATTTTAGCGCGTCATCCGGTTTGAAAAAGAGTTATTATGTAATAAGTTTTCATAAACTGAAATTAGGCTCTAGATTTAAAACTGGGAATCAGTTTCGAGTCCCGTCTTCTCCTACAAGTCATGTGTGCCTAGTATATTGTGCGTGTCAAGTTTCGTTGATATCCGAACCCGTTTGGGCATTTTAGTGTGTCAACCGGTTTGAAAAAGAGTTATTAAGTAATAAGTTTTCATTAACGGAAATTAGGCTCTAGATTCAAAACCGGGAATCGGTTTTGAGTCCCGTTTTCTCCTACAAGTCATGTGTGCCTAGTATGTTATGCCTATCAAGTTTCGTTGACATCCGAACCTGTTTAAGCATTTTAGCGCGTCATCAGGTTTGAAAAAGAGTTATTAAGTGTTAAGTTTTCATAAACTAAAATTAGGCTCTAGATTCAAAACTGGTAATCGGTTTTGAGTTCTGTCTTATCCTACAAGTCATGTGTGGCTAGTATGTTGTGTGTGTCAAGTTTCGTTGACATCCAAACCCGTTTGAGTATTTTAGTGTGTCAACTGGTTTGAAAAAGAGTTATTAAGTAACAAGTTTTCATTAACGGAAATTAGGCTCTAGATTCAAAACCGGGAATTGGTTTCAAGTCCCGTCTTCTCCTACAAGTCATATGTGCCTAGTATGTTGTGCGTGTCAAGTTCGATTGACATCTGAACCTGTTTGAGCATTTTAGTGCGTCATCCAGTTTGAAAAAGAGTTATTAACTAATAAGTTTTCATAAACTGAAATTAGGCTCTAGATTCAAAACCGAGAATCGGTTTCGAGTTCCGTCTTCTCCTACAAGTCATGTGTGCCTAGTATGTTGGGCGTGTCAGGTTTTGTTTACATCCGAACTCGTTTGAGCATTTTAGTGTGTCAACCAGTTTTGAGAAAAAGTTACAAAACGACAAGTTTTCAAATTGGTTGAAAGTTTACCTCATCATTTGGTGGTGGTGTATATGGGTTCTCATCGGCATCATAATCCGTAGGTTCACGGTGTCCACTCAATGCATCCGGTACCTATGATATTCATGGTATTCTTTGTTAATCATATTTATATTCAATGATACAATTGTGGTATAATTTGATATTGATAAAACATTGATTTATACCGAACCTGTTTGTTGTGTTTGTACTCCCTTCGTGGGACACAATAGCCAACATTTCAGCTTTCATTTCTTTTATCTATGTCGAAAGCTCTGTTCGCATCTGCTCCCTCAATTCCTCTCTAAGCTCATCCCTCAGCTCTTGTCTCAACTCCGTACGAACCTGCTTTGTGATCTCGGCAACAATCGATGACTGAGATCCTGACTGTGATGACTTCGATTTATCTCCATACACCATGCTCCAAGGCACATCCTTGCCGTAAGTACAACAATATCCATGCCCATCTTCATCGACCACGTCGTGGAAAACACCGTCTCGAGCATCTTCGGTAGTGCGGTAATCTTCAGGCAACATGGACAATTGGCGCTCAAACTCATCCTATAAATTAAAATAACAAGTACATATAATTAGGTAGTTCAAACAAAATCAAATATAAAAAAAAATTTAAGGATTTGAAAATACCATGGTTTGCCTAACATCAGGGTCCGTTTGATTGCGTGTATATTTCCAAACACTCATTTTATCTGTGGGCAACTCTTCAGTAACCATCTGAAAATTCAAAATTTTATTATTATTGCAGTAATTTACATTCATATTGATATCTACCTAAATAATATATACCTTCCTTCAAATCTGAGTGAATGAAGTGCGTTATGTCGTATGATTAATATAATGAAAGGAACGACTTCTAGCATTGTGCACTGCAATGTCCTATAAAGTTTGCATAAATGTAAGTCGCAAGTATACAAAGTTAATAATTTTTATAAAGATACGTGCTTTGTAATTAACTTATTTTATATACCTCTACTTTCTTAGTCTTCCAATAATCAACAAGATCATACCACTGTTCTGGAACAATTTGCAGAGGCACCATGTCTTTGATATTAGTATGATCCTTGTTAGGCTTAAAATACTTATTCTTGATCTTGCTTTTGTGATCCTTCCACAAGTCATTGCACTTTTTCAAGCAACGTGGTTTGTACCCCTCCGGACAAATTTGTAAATTATCCTACGGTACAATTTAAATCATTAGTTCAATTAATAATATAATTGAACAATTTAGTAAATATGCTTTTACCTTAACATCCGCCCATATTGACTCAAGAACATCAATAGGCACTTCGGTCCAATCAACGTACGTAAGAGAAACAATGTTCCCATTACGTACCATGAACCCAAGTTGGCTAGTTAACTTAGACTCATTATCTCCCATAGGATTGAAGTTGGCGTCGAAATCAATGGCCAACTTCTTGCCCGTACCCCAATCTTTAATGCCTTTCGCAAATCCTCGACCTCGGGGGGAAGATAAAGAACCTATAGGGCATGTGATGAGTAATGGAAAAAAAAAACACATATTACAAAAATTGATAATAAATAACTTGTAGTTAAATTAATATAATTAGATACATAGCCATTTGTTATACCTGAGTTGGCTTGTGAATCAGTCGCTGGATTTGGAACACATTATAAGAATAAACAAATTATATCAGAATATAATAAACAACATATAAATTAAAGCATAAATTAAATACATGAAAACAAACCTATACTTGAGGTGGGATATGAAGAAGTCGTCGGTCCTAGCATATGAAATTAGAAAGTTTATGTATAGTGAAAATGAAATAATTTAATTAATATACTTTAAGTACATAACAAATTTGTATACCTGTGGTGGCCTGTGAAGACAATGTTGGTCGAGACAATTGTGATGATGGTGGTGGCTGTATCGGTGGCTGTGATGGTGGTGGTGGCCGTATCGGTGGGTGTAATGATGGTGGTGGCTGTATCGGTGGCTGTGATGGTGGTGGTGGCTGTATCGATGGCTGTGATGGTGGTGGTGATTGTGTCTGCATACGCAAAACATCAGCCATAGTGTGAGAGAGATTATTAAGCTTCCTCTTCCGTGCCATAACAAGATGTAACAAATACAATTGAAAATATAGAGAATAGTTTGGAGTTAATAATGTAAATACAAAACAAACATAATAAATAAATTGGAAGCACATAAAATTGTTAAATAAAGTAACATGCCCAAATATGCAAGTCATTAAAGCATGAAAATTTACTGTGTCATTACATAATCCAAAAATTATTACAAAATATCTTAATTCTCTCTCATTTCAACATCAACAGTTTCTCCTTCTACGATTTCCCTCACCCAGCCAACTTCTTCATCACGGACCATTATATTTTCTTCTAATTGTTGACTCATATATGGCTCAATTTCTGGATCAGTAGAATACATATCAAATAAACCCCTTTGAGACATCTTCACAACCACTCGCCAATCTGATTCTATAGGGTCTGCAACATACCAAACTTGCTCAGCTTGGGATACCAAGATGAAAGGTTCATTGGTGATTTGATCATCTCGATACAACAAATGGTTGAAGTTAATCAATGTGAACTTGAAATTATCTTCTTTCTTACCCCGAACATTGTCTATCCAGTCACACTTGAACAAGTTATAGCGATCCCGATTTTCCTTTCCTTTGTATATTGTATTCCGGACTTGGTTCCGTGGTTGTGTTGTTGTCTTATTCTCATTTCCTTCCCTTACTCTTTGTATTTGAGTCTTGGGTTGTGTTGGGCAGGTTTGAAATAGGTTGGTTGTGCTTTGGAACCAAAAGTTGATGCCCAGAATTTGGCCTTCACGCTCGAGTGGGTCTTTTGACGCTCGAGCGGGCCCTTTGTTTTTGCTTCTTTGCTCGAGCGGAAGTTTTGATGCTCGAGCGTGAATTTCCATCTCCAAGTACTTTTCTCTGCAGGTTTTCGTACGCTCGAGCGGGAGTTTTGACGCTCGAGCGTGACCCTTCGTTTTTGTTCCTCCGCTCGAGCGAAGACCATGTCTACAAAACTTCTGCAGGTGTGCAATCGACGCTCGAGCGGCGATTTTCACGCTTGAGCGTGAGTCTGTGTCTGACGCTCGAGCGGGGCGTTCCACGCTCGAGCGGGGAGTGCAGTATATCAGTCTGAGGTCCGGTTTTTGGATCTCTTTTTCAATTCCTTTTCTCTCTCTTACTTTTCAAAAACCTCCATTGGAGAGCTTCTCTCTCTATAAACACAACTTCTCTCTAGGTATTGATCTAGTTTGAGTGAGCTACTCCTTTTGTCCCTTTGTA
This sequence comes from Camellia oleifera, assembly GCA_022316695.1. Taxonomy (NCBI): domain Eukaryota; kingdom Viridiplantae; phylum Streptophyta; class Magnoliopsida; order Ericales; family Theaceae; genus Camellia; species Camellia oleifera. The sequence continues at coordinate 16,099,711 of CM039314.1, read as the reverse complement.
AAAAGTGTGGAGTTTGTTGTGGGCTATCTATCAATTCGAAAATTTCTTGGTTTGGAGCACTTCGAGATTTCTTCATCTTCTCCATTGGGTTTCATCTCTTGAGGTAGGGATAACTACTCATTCTTATGGTCTTTGACATAAGTATTTAGTCATTTTGAATAAATGTTGAAGTTGGGTGATTTTCGGTGTGAGAGTTTCAAACGAACAAAGAGGGGTTTTGTTATTTTGACTCATAAATGTGTATTTTGGGTCTTAAAATGATAGTATTGATGTTGTTGATAATATTTGGACCTTTGGGTCAATATTGAGAAAAATGGGGAAGATGTCATGTTTGGGTGTATTTGGGTCATTAGTGTAATTAATGACAATTGTTATGAAAATGTGAAATTGGATTTGGAAATAATGAAATTGGCTCATTATGAGATAGAATGGTAGAGTTGGATTTATTAATCGCTCACTTTGAAAATATTGAGATTTTATACCTGTTGAGGCATTTATTATCTGTTTAGAAATAACTGCTTTGGGCTATCGGTGGAGGATAGTCTTGATTGTTGTAGACAATGCATGATGATTAGGCAAACTAATCAATTGAATATGTCATCGGATATGACGGTTGAAATAATACATCAAATTTATGTATTGATTAATTGTGTATATGATATGTGTTTATATACATTGTATTGTGTGGAAGGAGATAGGGGATGTACTTCACGGTTTAGGGGAAGATAGGGGATGGACTCCTAAACCGGATGTTATGTGGGAGGAGATAGGGGATGGACTCTATTGATACAGCAACTACGTGTATCTATTGAATTATTGATACAACAAATCTGTATATCATTTGTGAAGTATGGAAGTGTTTTATGTGTTATTGATACAGCGAATGTGTTATTGATACAGCGAATCTGTGTATCTATTGTGGCTTATGGAAGTGTTTTGATATGAGTTGTTATCTCATTTGAATTGTTGAAATGGAAGAGTTATTGATATGAGATATAATCTCATTTAAAGTATATGGCCAGGTTTTGAGCCAGGATTATGAATTGAGAAATTGGATAAGTAATGAAAATGGAATGAAACATGGACACATTTGTCATGTAATTGAAATGGGTTATGAATTGATTCATGTGAGTTAAACATTTTGTCAAATGCTAATGTTTTAGTTATTTAGCATATTTCTACTGGTCGTTGGCTCACCCTATATGGGACATCATTTTCAGGTACAGGTAGTATGCCACCTCCAAGGACGTAACTTGGGAGGCTTGAGGCTGTTGGACTCTTTTGTTATTTTTGTTGTATTACATGTATATCAAGCCAAGGGCTTGTTTTGTGTAGAGTTAGTACTCTCTTTTGTATCCAAGTGTTGACTTGGAAAGTTGTAAGCCTATAGGGCATTTACTTTTGTTGTCAACATGTAATACATTTTGTAATGAATACTCTGATGAAATGTAATTATGCTTACTTCTCTTATGTCTAAGCATGTCTTGAATGTTTGATTGTGGGTTTAATTTGAGGGCGTTACAATACATACTTCATTGCATTAGTGTACTAGATTTCAATGATATCTGTCACTTGTCCATAATAGTACACAGCCCCTACACGAGGATTTTTGTCCTTCCGACTTGCATAACTAATAGTATCTGCTTTCAAAGCTACACCAGAATTTTGACTGGCTCGACGGTCATCCATAGACTTGACTCGAAAACGGAACCCATTAGTTATGTTACCGGTGAACCTTCTTGCTCCGGTATGAGGACCATTTGCCAATGTATGAATCTCTTCAGAAAATGTGGCATTATCAGTCCTTCGCAAAGTGTGAACCTATTTAAAACATGAAAGCAAATTCAAAATGCAAATCGACCTAAGTTGTAATCTATAGCTAGATTTGTCCATACATACATGTTCTTTAAACCAAGTGTGAAAAGTTTTGAAATGTTCATTTCGGAGTTGATGATCATCACCACGAGGCATTTTCATCTTAAGTTCTTCAAGGTGTTTCCTATATATATTGAAAAATTATCAATTACAAATTAATATTTGAAATGTAATAAAAAACAAAAAAAACTTGTCAAATATTGAGTAAGAGGGGTACCTACTTTGGGAATGGTTCAACTGCTTTCGTATTGAACAAGGTATATCGATGACACTATACATAAGAAGTACGACCAAGGTTGAAAGTTGTGGTTTCACCAACAGCACGACCCATGTTAGCTGCACCATTGTAGTTCCTTACAGGCCGATTCAATTTAGTTTCCACATCATTCAGATATTGAGAGCAAAAATTCATGCATTCTTCCATGAGATAACCTTTAGCCATTGAACCTTCTGGATGAGCCCGATTACGTACATATTGCTTTAAAGTAAGAAGATATCTCTCAATTGGATACATCCATCGAAATTGAATCGCTCCAGCCACCAATGCTTCATCACCTAGGTGTATAGGCAGATGATCCATTATATCAAAAAAAGTTGGTGGAAATATTTTCTCCAAATGACAAAGTGTTAGTGCTATACGACCTTGGATATATCATACATCTGTTTGACGATTTACTTTGGAACACAATTTTCTGAAGAAATTACTTAATTCAATCAAGGCTTGAACAACATTCTTAGGTAACAATCCTCGTACACCTAAAGGAATAAGTTGTTGCATCAGAATATGACTATCGTGGCTCTTTAGACCCGAAATGCTTCTATCCTATAATCGTACACGACGAGAGAGATTTGATGAATATCCATCAGGAACTCTAACGTCCTTAAGCATTTTCAAGAACAAATGTTTCTCATCCTTAGTCATTGTGAATTGTGCTGGTGGCAAATAAGCTTTATTCGTCCCTCTTGACTGCAAGTGCAGGGGTTTTCTAATATTCATTTCTTGCAGATCGCGCCAAGCATTGACATTATCCTTGGATTTTCCTACAACCCCCAGTATTGTCCACAATACATTGTCACACACATTCTTCTCTATATGCATCACATCAAGGTTATGTCTTATTAGATTGTGCTCCCAATATGGCAATTCAAAAAATATACTCTTTTTTTTTTTTTCCAACTATGAGTGCGAGGTCCAGCTTTCTCCCTTTCCACTTGTCTCGTATGCCTCTCTTTAAGGTCATCCAGCCTGTATTGGGTTAAGATACCCTCAGATTCTACTTGTAGCAAAATCTCTGATCCAGATAACAATCTCGATTTGAGACTCAATTCTCGAGTACCATCAAATGATACTTTATTCTTTCGAAATTTATGACCACTAGATAGGAATCTGCGATGACCTAAATATGAATGTTTCCTACCATGTTTCAACCAACACGATCTAGTTTCCTTATTGCAACATTGACATGCATATTCTCCTTTCGTGCTCCATCTTGACAAGTTCGCATATGCTGGAAAATCACTAATTGTCCATAACAAAGCTGTATGCATTTGAAACATTTGATTTGTTGATGCATCAAATGTAGAGACACCGTCAGTCCATAGTTCATTCAACTCCTCAATCAACGATTGCATATACACATCAATTTTGTCACCAGGTCCTTTTGGGCCGTCGATCAGTGTAGACAAAATCAAAAATGGTTGTTTCATGCACATCCATGGCGGTAAGTTGTATGGAATGAGAACAACAGGCCAGGTGTTATGAACAATTTTCATCGATCTGAATGGGTTAAAACCATTAGATGCTAACCCAAGCCTTACACTTCGACAATCATCAGCAAAGTCAGCATTTCGACAGTCAAAATCTTTCCATGCAAGGGAGTCAGTAGGATGTCTTAAGACACCATCATCTTGCCGTTCCTCTGCATGCCATTTCATGAGCTTGGCCGTTTTCGATGACATATACAACCTCTGCAATCTTTGCTTCAAAGGGAAATACCTCATCTGTTTAGAGGGTATCTGTTTACCGCCTCCACGAGGAACATTTGAACTATCATCTCCATTTTGTTTCCACCTAGAACTTTTGCATATGACACATTCATCAAGATTGATGTATTCATTTCGGAACAACATACAACTATTGGGGCATACATCCTACGTTTCATATGTGAAGCCCAAATCTGTAGTGATCTTTTGAGCTTTATAGTAAGAATCAGGAAGTTTCGCATCCTCAGGGAAAGCTTCATTCAACAACTCAAGTAACATGGTAACAGAAGTGTCACTCCACTGATTTAGCACCTTCATATGTAAAAGTCGAACAATAAACGACAAAGATGTGAACTTTTGACAACCCTAATACAATTCACTCTGAGCATCCTCTAAAAGTTTGAAGTAATTTTCAGTCTCTACATTTGGACCTAACTGCGGATCAGTTGCAAGTGGTTCTGCTACATTGGGATTAGTTGGTGCCTGTGGTTCATCACCTACAACACTTGTACTAGGAACTGAAATACCAGTAACATCGTGTATCATTCCCACCATATCATCCCTAATGTTTTCATTCACTAAGGCTTCATTATCTCGGTTACCATGCACAGAAGTATACGACTCTCCATGATTAATCTAATGTTTGTATTTGTTTAGAAAGCCATTTGAAATCAAGTGCTCTCGCACACTATCTCGGACAAGATGATAGCGATTCTCGCATTTTCTACATGGACAACAAATCATTGAACTTGTAGCCCTATTGGTGTATGCAAACACTAGAAATCGATCGATCCCATTCATGTATTCTCTCGACATCCTATTTGGCAAATCAATCCAACTCTTGTCCATTTTGTTTACTTCTCCTAAATATATATTCTGTATACATGAACATGCATATTAATTAACCATAACAACAATTCTAATATTTTATACATCATAAATGCACACATTCCAATAGGTGAGCAAATATATCATGGACAAAAATGCAAACATTCCAATAGGTGAGCAAATATATCATGGACAGAAATGGAAGTTCAAGATGGAAATTTTCATTATGATTAGATTGTATTATTACCAATAAAAACCAGACCACGTAACAATTCAATGCATCAGTCACCAAAAAATAATCTTAAAAGTCACAAAACTATATGGAAGAAGGTGATTCACATTAATAACATTCCTTATCTCAAGGTGATTAGGTTACTATTGTACAAATATTAAAAAATTCTATTTGAATTTTTTTTTTGGAAGACACACATGTCGATCACTTAAACACATAAGAAACACATATTAAGTTTGGAAAAATAACTTGGGATTCAATGATAAAAAGAAAACCTATGTATATTAATATATTTATAACTATTATTCTTACCTACTTCAAAGTTTGGAAATTAGATTTATGTTGTAATCTTTATTATCTTTGAAAGGAATGCTCATATATATGACAAGATAAATATATAAAACTATATTTACGCTCAAGTCCTCCACATGTTGTGTTCTACGTTGTGAAAATTTATCATGTTAACGAATCTGTATCATATCATGTTGCATGTTCATGACCATGCTCTTTGGATATTATACAGTTGACAAACCTAAAAGGGGGCTAGAATAACTGAAAAGGACCAACCCAAAGTAGGTAGTAATAATAGAATGCACCAATTAAAGCTCGTACATCAGATTGAACAAAGCAGACAAAGATATGCTCAGACTCATAGAGTAATAGCTTAAATAAATAAGAATTATAATGTTTTTATGATAAATTACAGTTACCTACAAATTCCCCTTGTGTTTATGAAAATTGCAATTCCCCTCTGTCAGAGTTTTGACTTTTAATGGGTTAACAGAAAAAATAACATTAACATGTTACCCTTACAAACTAAAGCACAAACAGTTTACTAACCCCCCTTCATCCCCTCATCCAGCCCTTTACCACAACCAGAGCATCAAACATCTCTGTTCTCTCTCACCATCACCTCTCACAGCCACCTCACACAGATACATCACCTTTCACCACCACTACCTCCTCCATTACCCTTACCAACGAAAAACACCCACACCTACACCGCATTACCAGTACCAGTTATGAACCCACCACCAATTCAGTGCACGTGTTTAGATATTTATTGATTTAGGCCTTAACATCCACAGGAGTGGAGCAGATTTGCTTGTACCTCTACTTCCTGCTACTGTTGAAATATGTTCAGATTTTGTTCCTGGTGTAGATGTGGATCAGCCACTTTTAAAGTTGTTTTGCATGCGGTGGTTCTACACTGCTCTTTTCAGGTTAGCCCCTTCTATACAGAAAACTCAGGTTCCAACAAAGTCTGTTTCCACTACGCTGAATAGTGTTGGAAGTATGGGTGCAAATGCAATGACCCTTCAAGCAGTGATGGACCATACATGTGAAACACTCATTGTCTGCTGCTGTCCAGTGCATTTCTCAAAGGACCCCACCCCTTTTAAGTTTGATCTATGCAAGTAACTTTTCTCCAAATCTTTTCATTGTTTACTCTAGGATTCAACTAAATGTTACTTCCTTTTCCAAATGTTTCTCATCGAAGGAATTGCAACACTAGATTGTTGCTTTGGAGATAGATACAGTCAAATTGATTTGCGGAGCTTTTTAGTCTAAATTCTTTTATGTTGTGCAAAGCCATACATATTATGATATTATATACTTGTTCTGCAAGTAGGGGACAAGGGGGGCAATGGTAAATCTAGGGATGTCAAGTGTGAAGGTGCAGGCTTAGCTTTGAGGGCAGTGCTCTTCAAATACATTAGATTATTCTAGGGGTAAAAAGAGAATTTTAAAATTTAAAATTGCTGACAGCATAAAATTCTTATAGTTGACCTAACGGTTGAAGAACAGAAGGGGTATTTGTTATGTGATTTGAAACCTCAGGGGATAGATGCATTTTCTAGAACCTGAGGAAATCAAATGTATTTGTCATAAACCAAAGGGGAAGTAATTGTAAATTTTTGACATTGGTTGCAGTGTCATTCTATTTCCAATAGCCATTACATGCTACTTCACTTGGAGTTTCATTCATTTGGTGGATTTCTTCTCTCTGATCTACCATCATCTGGGGATCAATTTCATTGGTAAGTACTTTCATTTATCTACCGCAATTCACAAAGCAACTGTTCTAGTAGTCAAACAATTGAAATGTTTATGCTTTTTAGAAGAAACTTCTCTTTTCTTGGATCTTACTTTCATGATTTAGAAAGGGAATGGTTTATCAACAAGTATCTTGGTTCAGTATGATCATTTATAAATATATCTTGGTCCTTACATATGTATCGCTCTAATCGAACTAGTTATTTTTATTTTTCAGAAAACAGATTTTGAAAACAAAATCAAAGAGGGCGACTAAGACTTAAAAAATTATTATCACTCAATGTGTATTATATTGGCCATCTGTCTCCTAATACTAGAGTGGAGCTGTTGAAGGTTGGGTAAACCATGGGAGGCTCTCAAAACAGAAGAGTAAGTGAACATGTTAGGCCTGACACAGTCTCTAAGCATGAGAATCTGAGAATCAAGAATTGCAAGGCCTTGTCGTGGTGGAGCATGACAAAAACCACAAACCACAAACCACAAAAAAGATATATATATATACACACATCCAATTTTTGCACAAATCAAACACACACCAAAACAAAATCAATTTTCGCACTAATCAAACACAAACACAAAATCAATTTTGGCACAAATCAAACACACACACCAACAAATTCTTGAATTGATGAGCAGGGAAAAACAAATGATAGAAGGGCAGAGGAGAGCAGAGGAAAGCAAAGGAAGCCTATACCTGGATGCCGGAGGGAGAACCAGAGAGACGCTGTTGTTGTCGCTGCAAGAGAGACAGAACGACGACTGGGTGAGAGGGAGGGTATGCGTGAGCAAGAGCAAGAGGAAAGAAGATGGTTGGTTACCTAGACACTGCTGTTGCCGGTGCAAGAGAGATAGAGTAACGACTGGGTGAGAGGGAGGGAGAGAGCAGTGAGATTAGGGTTTTTTTTTTTTTTTGATCTGAAGGGATAATAGAGAATTTGGGAATATCGGGAAAGAGGGAGAGTGGGAGAGGGGGCTTTGGCGTGAAATTAGGAATTATTATTTGTGACGATATTAAGGCCGTCGCAAATGAAAGAGAAAAAAGTAAAATTTTGCAACGGATTGGCAAAAGAGCGTCGCAAAATGAGAAAAAAAAAATTAAAACTAGAAAATTTTGCCACGTTTAACCTACCGTCGCATATAACCTTATTTTTTGCCACGGTCTAACTTTTTCCGTCACAAAAACTATAAATTCCGTGACGGCACTTAAACCGTCGCAAATTGTTCCGTGTCAAATGCTCATTTTTCTAGTAGTGAGTGTTACGTTTGAGAAAAATATACTAATGAATTTTTTTGTATTACTTTTGAAAAAATTACATTAAAACTATGTATTAGAAAATCTATGAGACTGATTGGAGTAACTAATTCCCATAGACTTTCTGATAATTTTTTCTTTTTTTAAATTAGGAGAATTCTATTATATATACTCATTACCCTTAGTTACGTTATTTTTTTATTTAGTTGTGATTAATTTTCTTTTATGGCATTATTTTGAGATCTTTTGTTATGCCTTATTTGTGTTTGGTTATAACTTTTATTTTATTTTATTTTATTTTTTTTATGACTCCAAAAGTATAAAATTATGCTATTTTATTCTATAGTTATAAAGTGTATAAGGGTGTGTAACATAGTTTTGAGGGGTGTGTACTATAGCTTTCACCTTTAAATTATGTCAATTTTTTTTCCCCCTTTTGTGGTCCATTTTGTATAAAGGAATATAAAAAATAATCTTTTTGAAAAGTAATCTTTTTTCTTATTTTTGTCTTTTTTGATTTTTTTTAAATTTTAATTTTTTTTATTCATCTCCTTGAGCTAAATTTAAAAGCTTAAAAGTTTTTTCTTTTTTAAATGAACCAAGAAACGAAAATGAGAGGTAATGTTTGGTTTTATTTTCAAAACATAAATTGGATAAAAAAAAGAAAAAGAAAAACATGTTTGGTGAGGGGGAGTTTTTATAGGCATTAGGGCCGAGCTAGGCCCAGGCGTAGTAATAGGCCGTTCTATGGGCCGTGGTGAAAAGGGCTTAGTGAGTGGACCTTAGTGTTAGCTCGGTCCAAGTATGGTTACAGTCACCACGGTTGGAGTGGTGATAATTAGCTCAGTCATAGTATTCGGAGCCGAGGTATTTGGGCTTCTTATGGTGGACCTTGCTCTTGTTGGCTCGGTCAAAACTTGCTGTAGTTAGCTCGATCTCAGCACACAAAACCGAGGTACAAGTGAACAAGAGCCGAGCTATGTGTTACATGTGAAGGCACTGGATTGAGTATGACAAAGGGCTAGTGTTAGCTCGGTCATACTGTTATCCAACCAGGGTAAAACCATCTCACTTGGTTTAAGCAGTGAGGGGGGTGGTGAAGGATAAACATTATCTTTCGGGAGTGTGATTCCTAGGAGGACTCTACATGAAAGAATAAGAGTCTTACTAGGATTGTGCCAGGCAAAAGCTATAAAAGTTCACAACAGAACCTATGTACAGGTAATACAACTTTAATTCTCGAATACATAGAGCTTTTGTCTATTTGTCTATTTTGCTGACTTAGGCATCGGAGAGGTATCCAGCACACACCCGCCGGCTAGCTCACGTTCGTGTTTTCAGGGAGTAAAGCGACGACTTTTGAAGGAGCGTAGACTTGATCAACAAGATTATACGAGAAGATTATTTCGTGCTCGTACATTTGGTTAATATGTTTTAAAACACAATTCAAAATTATTTTTTCTCTCCCTTTTCTCCTTATCTTTTTTTATTATTAATAAATCAATCAATCACATTTTCTTTCTCATCTCCGCTCTTATTCTCTTACATTCTACACATTAATCAATTAAAAATAAATAAATAAAAAGAAAATGCTATAAACCCTTAATAATTTTCTAAATTTTCTACCAAACATTTCACATGTGTGTGAGACCCACACAAACCTACATATGTGTAGGTCCCAGACCCATATGTGAAGTTTGGTAAAAAAATTTGATAAATTATTTGGAATCTCTAACATAACTCTAAATAAAATTATAAATCATTCCAAAAACTTATAAACAAATACATTTTTAACTTTTAAATTTCAAAACTCATTTTAACAATTTATCTTTTAAAATATAACTCAAAATTTAAAAATCATTTCAAAAATTAAATCAGACGGAGTCAAAAAAATTTTAGAAACCCAGAGATGAAAAAAAAAAATAAAAATTAAAAATAGGCTCCAAATAAATAAAATCTAACGACCCCCATAAAAGCAAGCTGCCTGGACATCTAGCCCTGCTGGACCACACTACTTTTCTCACTCGGATTGGATGCAGGACAACCCCACCTAAAGAAAAAGAAGAATGCCTTATGAAAAGAATCAAAGCAGTCTTTTAAGCCTCTGTTTGGGGAAGTTGAGGTTGAGGTTTTTTTGGGTTAAAATAGTTAAAATAAATAAAATAAATTTTTTAGTTTAATAAGATAAAACATCATATCAAATCTATAGTTATTACATTCTTTTTCTAAAAAAAAAGTCAAAAAATCCTATCTAAACGAGATTTTTTAACGCCAAGCTAAAATAACTAAAAAATTAAAAATTCAAAAAGCTAACCAATTTCACAAACGAACCCTAAAATTCTTTATTTGATTTTATAAATCTTAAACAAAAATCAATTTTTACTTTTGTGTCATAGTAGTGTATTGGGTTAAAAGTTATTTTTTTTTAATTTTTAACTTTTTTGAATTATATTATATTATTATTTTTTTAATATTTTTTAAAAAAATTAAAAAGTCAAAACTCAATTAGTTACTACATAAAATTTATATTTGAATTGGTGTAAATCGTCACACCTTTTTTTATTTTATAAAATATCTCACACTTATAACTGCTTCTCTCTTATAATTTTTCAGATGAAATTTATAATAAAATTTATAACTTCTTATAGTTTCAACAGGCCATTAGTAATTAGGGAAATTCTATGATACATACTTCATATGCACTCTATCATAAGGTGGTGTAATTTTACTATAAAATTTTGAAACATCAACCATAAAATGTATAATTTCACCACAAATTGAAATAATAAAAAATATCATAACCAAACCATAAACTTTTGTTACATGAACCATAAAATTTTAGATATTTTATTACGCTAATTTATGATAAAATTATGTATTTTTGATAAAATAATATATTTTGTAGTTGATATTACGAAATCTTATGATAAAGTAATGCAAATTCTGATAAAAAAATTACGCCAATTATAATGGGGGAATATAGTACCCACCTTGGAAGGAATGCATACCATAGGTTTCCTTACAACACAACAACATGAATGATTGTGCAAAGAGAGTCTAGCAAAGCACATAACAGGATAGAAAAGGCCAATTACTGTTGGTAAATCACAAACAGGCTAGTAACTGAATCAAAAGGCATCTTTCTTTCATAAAAGCAAGAAGTGCATTGGCCTTCCAGAATGATGCACTAGCTGTTGGTTACGTATTTTGTATAAGTCAATTATAATTCAACGCGTGACAGATTGAGGGTAATACGGGAAGACAACTCAAATCTTCGATCGTGATCGTACATATGGCAGTTAATATTGGTTTTCATAAGATCTGCGTAGTACTGAATCAACGAAGAGATGCAAAGTGATGTGACTTCAACGGTTATTCACATTTAAATTCAAAATCAGGAGGGAAGATTAACTGCAGGTATTGGCATAGTGGAGCTAGCTCTAAGGCAACATGATCAGCGATCATGGGAGAGCAGTTCGACGGTTAGAAATACAGTTTGACGGTTCTCCTTGAGAAGTATAAATAGCAGAGAAGACTCCGGAAAAAGGCCCAAACTCAGATCCAGAAAACCAGTTTTATCCTACATTATTTCTTTTCCAGTTTTACATTTCTTATTCTTTATATTTCTGTACTTCAAATTCCTGCACTGCATTTCGTTCATAGGAGTAGTTTTCAAGTAGCTTGTTGCTGTAAACCTCTACGAGGCTGATTCAGATCTTTGTAAGTCTTTCATTTTTGCTTAATGAAATACTACAACTGTTCTTTATTTACCCATTATTTGCTTAATTCTTTTAAATAAAGTCACCAGTAAAAATCCTCTTCATTGAGACTGAAAGAACTAAAATACAATCGTCTGCTAATTGGTTGGCAATTAACATTCTGTAAGGACTGATTGATCCTTACTGGCACACTCACAATTACAAAAATAATCTTTGAAAGCCAAAAAACCAACACTATCATAAGGCAAATTGTGCTTCTTGCAGAGCTCTCTCAAAAAGGGAGAGACTTTTCTCAGCTGGGAACGAGGCAATCGGGAGCTTTCTTGAACTGTTCTTAATTTTTATGTTTTCAAGTTTTTGGTTGTCTATTGTAATTAATTTTGTGATTTTCCATGATCTAAAGATTCTTAATTCATCCCCGGTCCAAAACATACAATTGGGGTGCACCAAACGAGGAATATTGAGCTGTACAATTGCTTTTCTTTGTCTGTTTTGGTTAGCCCATTGCACTATTTTTGGTTTGGCCTTTCTTTTGGATTTTGATGAATTGACTTTGTCGGGCTGAGGATTTCTAAATGGGATTATGACCCATAGGTTTCCCTTGTAATTAATACAAATGAACTTTGAAACTGAAAAACAAAAACCTCAAATAGATATAGGTTGAATGCGATCCTCATGTAGATAAGGAGAGCAAGGGTTTGATGTGTATCGCCGGCAAAAGTTCATAACCATACAACTGATTACAAAACTAATCACATAAAATATAAGTGAAGTAATTTGAACAAAACTAATCCTGTCATTTGATACGTATGGTGAAGATTGTTTTATATGGTTGGTTTTGTATCCTATAAATTACAAATATACCTCTTCAGATTTGTTTAAAATATAAATTGTCCTCTGTGATTTAGAAAATTACAAATATCCCTTGTTAGAATTTTTTATTTTACAAAATTAACTTGAAAAATGAAATTTCTAATTGTTTTCCTATGCAATAATAAAATTACTTGAATTACTAATTGAAATAAATTTCTGACATCATTAAAAACTGTTAATTAACTTAATGATTTATTAATAAAAGAGGTTATTTGTTACGGAATTATAAATTTCAGGGGACGAGATGTAATTTATAAAATCACGAGAGATAATTTGTATTTTAAACAAATCTTAAGAGTCTGTTTGTAATTTACCTGCAAATTTTATTAGTATTGTTGGATTTATTTGTTTACAACGTAAATATTTTTAAAATATTTAAAAACAAAACAAAACATGATACACGTTGTAACTTTTAAGCTTCAGACCAAAGTAACCAAAGTACAGACAGTAATCCAATTGGTTGATGTTTTCGAATTTAAAGGACATTTCATTTCATTTTTGTATTTTTTTTTTCTTTTCTAAAATAGAAAAACCAAAAACTAACAAGGAAAAGTAATTTGACAAACTCTTTTAAAAAACTATTTTTGCACAAAAAAAAAAAAAAAACAACGAGAATTACACGGTTGTCTTGTACACCTAGAGATTCACAAATAGCGAATTAAATTGTGCCATCTCACGGTTCCTCAAATTTCAACTCAAAATCTAACAGATTTTTCCAATCAACAAATTTGTTGGCTATCATTCACAACTCTCACTACGAACCCATAAAGCAAAAGACATCTTTGTCTTTAATTTCTCTAAAATTTTCCTCAATCTCATGATTCAATAATGTTAATGAAGTTTTAGGATAGAGAAAGTAGAATCTAACATAGAGAGAGAGAGAGATGATGATTCAAGTTGTTACTGGAGGGTGGACATTGGCAGCATGCTTCACATGTCCTCATTTTAATTTTATTCTTCTTGCCATGTATTCTTATTGTTGCCTTTGAAAAGAAAGATCCAATTTGGTTTCTTGAATCTAGTTGACTAACTCTGTTTTGGAGCATTGACTTGCTGCCCCCTCTTGTAGATTGGTGTGTATCAATCAGATTTTATATATCTCGAAATGTTTTAGATTGATTGGTGTGATGAACAAATCTACAAAGTGCATGGTTGGGTGAAAGAGGAAAAGGGAGAACAAAGCCGTGGTTGGTGGTAATGTTTTGAAAGTTGGACCGGACCAGCCAGTTTAACACGGGTCTATGTTTCCGTCCAAACATACCCTCTAACCCATTTCTTTTTAAAAACCGGTTATTTTAAGCTAAATCGGAGCAAACCGGGCTGGTTTGCTATGTTTGGTCAAATATTAAAATAGTTGATGCTAAAGGGATTTGAACCCAATACCTCAAACTCTATAGAACATGAATTTCCACTCTGCCACCATAATTCCTTGTTAATATGTAGGAAATATATAATATTATTGGTTTCAGTTTTCAAAAAATTTTACTTTTTTATTTTTTGTATTTTAATATTTTCAATGATTTTTTTAATATTTTAAACAAATTTTTTTTTAATTTTTAGACACACCTAACATAAATACACTTAAAAAGTATAATATTTGTGAAAAAAATATTTAAAAAATACACTAAATACCAAAAAATACAAAAATTAAGTACATTTTTCATATTTTTGTGTATTTATTAATTTTTTAAAATATTTTTTCACAAATATTTTACTATTTAGATACATCTAAGTAAGGTGCATCTAAAAAAGTAAAAAAATTACTTAAAATTTAAAAAATATTAACTAAAAACTAAAAAATACGAAAAAAAAACTCAGTATTCAGAAAACTGAAACCAAACACACTGATTTGTATTCAAACTAATTTCCCTTAAGCACATGTATAATTAATATTTTTACAAATAATATTAAATAAAAATATATATAAACATATATATTTGATGAATATATATATATATATATTAAATTATAAAAATATTTTAAATGAATGTATTTTATTTGTTTTTAAATTATAAAAATATTCATAAAATAATTATGATATCACGGTTCGATTCTGGTTCAACTCAACGGTTAAATCAGTGACCCGTCACCCAATCTCTTTGCTGATTTGCTCACCGGTCCGATTTTTAAAATATTAGTTGGTGGTGAGGGAAGTAAGAGAGAGAGGGAAGAGGGGAGATGGCGGTGGTTAACAGTGGGCGGTGGTGGTATGGTGATGGAAGTGGCTTGGTGCCTTGAGGAGGGAAGGGGAAGAGGAAGGGAGACAGAGAGGTGAGAGCAGCGAGTTGGGGAAGTTATTTGGTAGTCTTGGGGTAGCGCTACATGATGCCCCATTTGTGTTGTGGTTGGTAGAGGGAATAGGGCATACAATTTTGTATTCAATGATTGGCGCAAGACATGATGATTTGTGATTGACTAAGAGTATGGCCACGTGATTCACGTGATGCACCTGGACCAATCAATAATTTTTCTACGAGTTGAGGAGCATTTATATGGTAGATCCAAATTTCAATGAGGTGGTGTCATGTAATTGGTTGTCCGTAAATCTCAAATAAGTGTTTATTATTTTTGTTTTTAAAAATGCAAAAAAATAAAAACTAATTTTACACAAAGATTAAAAAAAAATGATATGAAAATCATAAGCGTTTATTATTTTTGTTTTTAAAAGCACCAAAAAAAAAAACAAATAATTTGAAATAAAAACAACTTTATAAAGGCTTTTTAGAAGGAAAAATATTATGAACTCCACTTATGCCGAATGAGAGTTGTGCGATTGTAATTGAATTTATGTAATGTAAGATTCATGCATAGAATAAATCTAAACCACAAAATGACAATTCTCGATAATTTTTGAATACTTAAATATGAATTTATAGTATTATTATTTTAAAAGTTGACACTTAAAAAAAAAAATTTAAATACCACATAATCAAACACAATCTCTTCTTTATAGATCCTACTTTTTTGTGGGTCAGACTAAAACATATTCCTTGAGTAAGCAATTGGTCAATTATTGGCAAAGATTTTTTTGGGATAGTTCTAAATTAATTGTATTATACATAAGAATCTTTTAGATGTACAAAAAAGTGATATATTTGCACCTCATTAAAATGATATTATTTTACCACTATATCCAACTAATTTGTAATTCCTCCATTTTTTTTTTCAAGGTTTTTGCTACTGATATCTATAAGTGTGCATTGCATAGCATATGCATACACTTTTATTATATAATTTTGTGATTTGAGCTATACATTTTTGTAAGATGACTCGTGTAAGTTCATGAAAACTTACGTGATTTGGTGAATTTCAAAATTTTTATGAATAGACTTATGTGTATGATACATTTTTATGAGATCAAGTTTGTGAAAACTTAGGTGATTTTGTGAATTATGCATATGGTGTGAAGCTTACTTCCTTACTTCTATATATGTGAAGCTTTGAGATAGTGGGTATATATATTTACAACTTGGGGTAGAAGATGATGGCAAGCTATAGTTGCATCTGGCATTAAACATAAAGAGTGACATTTTGAAACAGCGAGAGAGAGAGAGGATCACATCACAACAAACAAGCTTTCCATTTTCCATCAATGGCTTCATCAAGCAATCATCACTCTTTTCCAAAGTATCTATTGGTGAAAATATCAGAAAAAATTATATTTTATTGATAAATAATGCAAAAAAAAAAAAAAAGAGATACAAATAGATCAATCTGAGGCATGAATATCTCGTTTTCTTTAAGGAGATCAAGCCCACTGCAGTAGGAAGAACCCAAATACCAATGCAACAGTTACAAAACTATGACTTGTCCCCTCTAGGATACAACAACCCGACCACTTGTCGTATGCTTCAGGCCAACTCTGCACAAGATGGTAAACCTAAAGCTCCATCAAGAAAAACATCTTTCTTTGCTAGTAATCTCTCATGTATAGAAAATAGTTTGTGTGTTGGTGTAGAAAAGAGTAGATGAAAGAAACTATTTATAGGCCATTAGGACTTTACAAAATACACCAAAAAATAATAAAGACCATAAACCTAGAGAAAAGGGAGAGTGTATCCAAATATTAACTCACCACTAAGTTCATGAATTCTAATTAATCTCCATTCATGAACAAGACAAAAGGTCACTAAAATAATGAATCTCCATTCATGAACAAGCAAAAGAAGATTCATGAACAAAATATATAAATAAATAAATAAAAGATATTAAAATGGTCCAATTCAATAGCGTATCCATGTATTATTATGTTCTCTTGTTTTGCACTGCAATATCTTACATTATTATACGGATTATGAAACTATTTCTTGATGAAAGCTTCTATTGCAGATGCGTCACTGTAATGGATAATTGAACCTATTTCTTTTGTTTGGCAGACTCTACAAAATGTATAGTTTGGATCATTGAGATGACTTGAAAGAGGTTGACAATCCAATCTCTTTTTTTGAATGGTTTGGATTATCAAAATGAGCTGAAACTATTGTTCATCCTAAAATGGAGAAAAAATTGAATACAACCATGATACCAATGATATGGTATTAATTACCATTCAATCATTAAGGGCTATTTTTTCTCTCAGGTACGTGGTATATTAAAAAAAGAATTCATCCTCCCATATAAGTTTACAGTGGTACTACATGCACCAATTGGTGTATTAACTAGTGTACTAAGATATATTATGACATTATTATTGATCTTACTCATTATACAAATTATAAATACCAAATACTTCTTAAATTATGCCACATCATCAATTGGTACACTAATTGGTATCTTAATTGATGCATATAACATTATTCATAAACTTATTGTTTGTTAGTGATATCATATGTCACTGATAACGTTATATTACTATTGCATTGAATTTTTACTCAATAAAACGGAGAAACCAGTATGTTGTTACCAGCGAGGCATTTAAAAAAAAAAAAATCATAAATATAGTACAAAGATCATTAAAGTAAACAAATGCAACATTCAGAGGACAAAACAAAAAAGTGGCAATATCAATTGTTAGGAGTAAGGCATTAAAAAAGGGACACAGTTTCTCTTCGGTCTAAATCAAATTAGAAGATGTTGGGCTTCTATGAGTCTACCACAGAATTTGTAATCCAAATCGTTCAATGTATAAGCCTTGTCGAATATTTCATCCCTGTAAAAAATCACGTTGGGATACCCAACTGAAGAGGAACCTCTCCCTTAAAAAAGAAAATCACTCAACAATGGGATATGAATTTTTTTTTTTTTTATACAAACATAGAGGGTACAATTCATCATGGGGTGTAACTCAAATTTTGTGTGGGTGCAACTCACAAAAAGGGAAGATATCAGTCTATTGTTATGAGCAAGGCATTTAAAAAAAAGGGAATCATTCAACGATGGGACATAAAAAAATTATACAAACATGAAGGGTGCAATTCATCAATGGGGGTATAATTCAAATTCTGTGTAGGTGCAACTCACAAAAAGTGAAGATACCAGTCTGTTGTTACAAGCAAAGCATTAAAAAAAGGGAACCGCTCAACAATGGGACAGGAAAAAAAAAAAAAAAAATTTATATAAACATACGGAGTGCAATTCATCGATGGGGTGCAATTCAAATTCTGTGCAAGTGGGCAAAAGAGTCATGATAGAGACCCCCTCCAATCACCACCCCCACAACCCCACACACACGTGGCGGGTGGTGATTGGAAGAGCAGAAAAAAAAAAGAAAAAAGTAAAAGAAAATGTAACCAACGAGAGAGAGAGGGGGTCGAAGGGGGTGGGGAGAAAAGGAGGCATGAAACATTTTTGTATGAGTATTTGTAAAATGTATAATGGGATGATTTTTTTTATTTATTTTATAAGAATTATTTTACTAACTTTTTATTTCATTAGTATTTAGGTAAATTACAAATACATTTCCTGAGATTTACTTAAAATACGAATTGTCTCATGTGGTTTTGGAAATTATAAATACCCCTTTGTTAGAATTTTTTATTAACATAATTAACAGAAAAATAAAATTTTTAACTATCCTTCAATATAACAGTAAAATTACCTAAATTTTTAATTGAAATTTTTTTACATCGTTAAAAATTGTTAATTGACTTGATGATTTATTAATAAAAGGACTCATCTGTTATATGATTAGAAACTTGGAGGGACATGAAGTAATTTTCAAAATTACAGGGGTAATTTATATTTTAAGTAAATCTCAAGGGGTGTATTTGTAATTTACCCTTAGTATTTTACGATGTCTAAAGAAATGATCTTTAATTATTTCACAATTTAAATAATAGTATCAATTTTATTGAGTCGATTTTATTAATACAAGATATACACGTCACTTATTTTTTGAATTTTAAAAATCAAATGGTATGTATACTTTTTTATGAGTAATGCTAGGGAACCAAAAACTTCACCCTAAAGGTTAGGTTTTAGTTGATTGATTTCTAAATAAGTCAAGTAATATGTAACATTCAATGTCATTGAGTGTAAATTTAAGAGTCATATTTTAGGGATTTTAAGCATTTTTTACTTTTTATTTATTAGATTATGCCTTCGTTTGTGAATTGGGTTGGTTTTTTGGCTTTTTTAGCTATTTTAACCTGGGGCTAAAAAGCCTGGTTTGGGAAAAACTTTTGGCTTTTTTGTGAGAGAAAGAATGTAATGATTATGGATTTGATGTGATGTTTTGTTTTATTGGGCTAAAAAGCCTATTTTGTTTTTCGTGGCTAAAATAGTCAAAAAAGTCCAAGTTTGGACTTCCCAAACAAAGGCTATATCAATCAATAAAATAGCTTAAAACAACGGTTTAATTGGCTATATACTGAGATCTAATAGTTCAATACTTAAAAAAACTATTTTTTAGATTTATTTAGTTTGGGAAGATTGAAAAAAGACAAAAAGTCAAAAAGTCACTATCCTATTTAAGTCACATCATCTTATTTAAGTCACATCACCTCTCTAACACATCACTTCAAACCCAACCCAAATCCAACCCATATTTCATAAAAAGTCAAAAAGTGCACTTATTTAGTCTTCCCAAACTCTTGTAAAATACTTCTTTCTCAAAAATTATATTCAATTAATAATGTATCGAAACTAATTCAATATTTTTTATGCATATACGTTGAACCCTCTCGGATAAAATTTCTAGTTTCGCCCCTGGCTCCATGTCTGTGTATTTTTTCTTTTTTTGTTTCACTGTTGAGTGATTCCTTCTTAAAAGAAATGGATAAATTAAATTGGTAGTTCTTGCATTTTGCCTCTTGTGAGTGCCTATAATTTCAATTAGCTCATTTTGACCCTTTATTTTAGTTTTTGTGTCAATTTGGTCCAATTAATAATGTCGATTAGGGTTTTTGAAGAAAAATAATCAATTAGTTGATTGAGATTACTTTACTAAGTTGTATAATAAGTTTATAATATTGTCTATAAAATAATATTACATTTTTTTTTTGATTGGCATATAAAGGAAAGACTTTATTGATGATAGTAACACACATTACATATGAACATTACATCAATATGGAGGAGTATGTGCAAAAAGCATCGTTTATGTGTTTATTTTTAATCAAAAAACACACAATTGTAGTTAATTGGATCAATTTGAAACAAAATTATAAATTTAAAGTTAAAATTAAGTCGATTGAAATTATATTGACCAAAATGACACAAAGATAAAAATATAATGACTATCGATATAATTTGTCCAAATAAATATCATAATACAAAGCATCATTAAAGTAAACAAATGCAACACTCAAAGGATAAAAATAGGTACCATGGACAAGGAAGGAATCATACAAAAGGGCTTAGCAAATATAAATTGCTGATCATAAGCATTGCATTAGACACTGAAATTTGAACCATCTATAAACTAGCTAGCTAAGCAAGCTTTTCCATCAATGGCTTCCTCATTTGAGAATAGCGCATCATACCCATACCCGTCGGAGTTTAACGTGAGGGATTTTGTCCCTGACAAGCTCTTTGAAGGAAACTACAACGAGTGGAAGCAACTAATGCTGGACTTCATTGAGAGTCGAGGCTTGGATGGTTTCATCAATGGCACGGTTAAGGCTCCTCCTCCTCCTCCTCCGCTTGAAATGGTCACTGTCCCAGTGCCAAATAGTGGTGGTAGTGGTAGTAGTCGCACGAAGGAGATCATTGAGAATGAAGAAACATACAGGTCTTGGAAAAGATCAGACGGTCTCGTCCGGGGATGGATTCTTACAATGCTCACCAAAGATATCCTGAAGAAAGTTCTGCATTTGAAAACTGCTAAGGAAGTGTGGACAAGCTTGAAACAAATGTTCGAACTAGATGAAAGGTCTCGTATGTTAGGTAATCACTTTTTAAAGGTTTTGTTATTGCAAAGTCTCTATTCTCTGTTTAAATTAGGATAAATTATATCATTAGTCCTATAGTTTAAGTTGTTGGAAAATAATGGGTTTTTGGTGACTTCAATGCAATATTAAAGTGAGTGTCAATCCTCTATTGAGGTGGATTAAAGTGGATTTAGATTCTTTGTAATGAAATCTTTATACCACAAAAAGAATGACAAAAAACCATTAAGATTTGAATGAGAAATTGACTCATTAAGTTGACCTTATGAAAGAGCTGTTGGGAAAGGTGTATAACATTCTATCCCACATTCATTGTAAAGGAGAGTATTGATGGGTACTTAAATATCATTTTTTGCCTAAGGGTGTGAGCCCTTTGGGGCATCCAAATTTTTCGAAGGAAGGGAGTTATGCATGCTTTAAGGATGGACTTGGGCCAAGACTATGGACCAAGTTGGTTATGCAAAAATTGCCACACGGGCACGCCGACCGACTGGGCCGGGTCCGTGTCCGTGGGTCTTGGCACTTAGGCTTGAGACTTGCTGGACTGGATTAAGTGTGGGGGTTGGGCCGGGTTCTTGGCCCACCCATCTTAATTTTTTTGGGCCAAACCAGATGTGTGGCTACAAGAATATACACACAATAAACGTGTGTAAAACCTGGTAACTCTATATTCATGATAGAGTAAATCCATCAGTTTTGTAGAGTTTAATCCTGCATTTGTTGTAGGAGAGCCTTTTCCTCTCTCCCTCCATGTGTATAAAAAGAGGACCTTCTTCTTCAGTTTCAATATCATAAATTTTGCTCTCTCTCTTTCTCTCTCTTTGTGTTCAAAAGTTCTCCAGTTCTTATTCTTCCTAGTGAGAGAGTGTTGTTTTAGTTTTGTTCGCCGAAGCTACACAGTAGGTGCTTTGTTATAGTTGGTTCAACCGTCGTATCTTGAGAGACAAACGTTGAACAAGCCTCCAACACCCAACTAGTGATGCGACGAATCTGTTTTAAGAAGACTGTCTAGTGCAGGTTTCGATTTGCTTTCTTTTACTATTTTATTTTATCATGTATTTGTGTTTAATCTACTTGTAATTTTCAG
Source organism: Camellia oleifera (assembly GCA_022316695.1). Classification (NCBI taxonomy): domain Eukaryota; kingdom Viridiplantae; phylum Streptophyta; class Magnoliopsida; order Ericales; family Theaceae; genus Camellia; species Camellia oleifera. The sequence goes on along the minus strand of CM039314.1, from coordinate 16,077,477 downwards.
TATGTTTTGTGTTTTGAAATTTATATTGTTGATTATGAATCTATTTGTATTATTTAATCACACCATGTTTACAACAATCTTAAAACAAAATATATGTTTCATGTGGGATTAGATAAATAGATTCATTTGCAATCTGTGATAGATTCCTGGATTGCACTAGTTTTTTTTTTTTTTTGCTTGCAGATTTGAAGTCATGAATTCTGTGCTAATATAGTTTTTTGTGAGAGCATAATATGTACACTGTTTCCGAGGCATGCCTACATTATTATTTATATATACTAGTTCACACAGGCTCGTGCAAAGCATGAGCTATTATTTTTAAGTTTTGTATTTTAATAATTTTTTTAAAATTTCAACTATTGTTTTATGAAATTGAATAGAATAAATTATTAGATATATGATAGAATTATGTGGTATGATATGTATTATTTTTTGATTTGTTATACACCCAATGATGTCGACTCCAATTCTATTGCCATATCATTTTGAGTGAATTTATGAATCTTTAACATTTCTTCCGAATTTATAAAAAAAACAAAATTGTGGTATGTAACTTTTCTCAATAGATAAATATAAAATAAATATTAAGATAATTCTCCAATCTAAAAAAAACTAGTAAGATAAGTCACTGAACTAATAAAGAAACAAAATAAAATACATACATATACAAATGACTAATTTTATTAATACATAAATCATACTCACATAATAAATGACCAATTTTATTTATAAATAAATCATTAAGTAAATTAACAATTTTTAAGGATATGAAAAATATTTTTTCAGTTAGCCATTTTGTTAATAAATAAATCATTAAGTCAATTAATAATTTTTCATGATATGAGAAATATTTTTCAATAAAAAATTTTGATAATTTATTATTGCATAGGAGAATAATTTTTTTTTCCCTTGGATATTGTGTCAAATTAAAATTTATAACAAACGATAGTTGTTGTGAGAGCCGAATACAGGAAACCCTGTGACCATTGAGCCGTATAGGGTCAAAGCCCAATGGACCATAACTAGGTTGCCGAATAGACATGACGGTCCATGGACCGAGCATTCAGGCCATAAGCTGAAGCCGAGTAGTCTAGGGGAGGCAGAAGGGCCCTATTGGATCAAATTGCAGCCCCATCCCATAAGAGCGTAGTGACAAGCAAAAGATTATAAAAGGAGGGGGGGAACCTGAAATAGAGGCATGGAAAAAAATATAGTGACTTAGACCTCAAGTAAGACAGAACACCAAAGTCAGACAGATGCAACTGATTAATCTATCAGAGTAAGAACTCCGGCGCCATTGACCGGAGCTATATACCCATTCTAGGCGATATCCAAGTGATCTCGGAGGCCAACTTAGATCAAAGGAGTATTTCCAGAATTCATAACCCCACAGTTGTAATTTCTAATATTATAGGACCGATTTATATTTTAAATAAATTTTATGGGTTTATTTGTAATTTGTTTAATAGTAAAAGATTTATGTTTCATAATTGACCAAGAATATTTGTGTAATTAAGAGAAAACCTGTTTCATAATTGACCAAGAATGTTTACGTAATTACGAAAAAACCTGCTGCATAATTGACCAAGAATGTTTTGCATAATTATGAAAAAAACCTTTACTCAACATATAGGCTATCATTAATAAACTATTTAAAATGAAAGGGTAAAATAGGAAAAAAAAAGACAATTTTTCATGATATGAGAAATATTTTTCAATAAAAAATTTTGATAATTTATTATTACATAGGAGAATAGTTTTTTTCCCTTGGATATTGTGTTAAATTAAAATTTATAACAAACGATAGTTGTAATTTCTAATATTATAGGACCAATTCATATTTTAAACAAATTTTATGGGTATATTTGTAATTTGTTTAAAAATAAAATATTTATATTTCATAATTGACCAAGAATATTTGTGTAATTAAGAGAAAACCTATTTCATAATTGACCAAGAATGTTTGCGTAATTACGGAAAACTTGTTGCATAATTGACCAAGAATGTTTGCATAATTACAAAATAAAATAAAATTACTCAACATATAGACTATTATTAACAAATTATTTAAAATGAAAGGGCAAAATAGGAAAAAAAGACAAGCCATGGGGAAGAAAGAGCTTCTCATATATATAAATATCTGCATGCTACTGTTCGGGATCACCTATGTGAATTTCAACTTTACATACTGTAGCCACTGTTTTGCTTACAATTGTTTTCTATTAAAGCCTTTGTTTTCTTGTATATAAAGTGCATGATTAGAAGATTTTAAAAAAAATTATTTGTTTCTAATTTATGTAAGCAAATTATATATTTTTATTCGGTTCTTGTTTAGCAGATTCATTATTTGTATGATTTTTTTTTTTATTTTTTTTGAAACAAAACGGCACTGCGCTACATACAATTCTAATTTATTTTCATAAATGGCATGGCTCTTTATTTGGTTTCAAATTTAGTAAATAAATATATGTCTTATGGTGTTTGGTCCTAGTATTGCTTTCTAATCGGCTTGTAGACCGGTCTTTTAGAGACACCGCCTCTTGCCCCCAACTTTGAGTTTTTGCTTGTCTGTGGTTTCTTCTTCACCCCCGAGGACTCGTCATGCTCAACCATGTTTGTTTTCACAATGGAGGTACTCCCTCATTTCTTTCTGTTGTTTTCCTCAATTCGGAGCCTGACAACGAGTTCTTTCACTATCATCTCATTTCGTTTATGATTCAAGTAGTTCTTGAAGTCTTTCCAGCCGTTAGACAGCTTCTCCATTAAAGTAGCTTCTTGGAATGATTCACTCAAAAACATTCCCTTTACATATATCTCGTGTAGAATCACTTGGAAATCTTGGACTGACTTATGACGGTTTTTGAGTCCATCATTTTGAAGTCCGGAAATCGGCCAACGACAAATTTCTTTGTCCCGGCATCTTTGGTCTTGTACTTTTTATCCAAAGTATCCCACAACTCCTTTGCCAACTTCTTGGCATAAAACACGTTGAATGGTGGGTTTGCCAAGCCATCCACAACATAGTTCCGGCAAAGGAAGTCTGACTGCTTCCAAGCATCTAGAGCCATGAGCTTCTGCTTGTCTTGCTCATTCTCTACACCTCACTTAAAAACCTTGCAAGGCTTAGAGTAGTCAGGTAGAACAACATCTTTTGCCGTCATCTCTTGAAATTCACTCCCGTGAACTTCTTGGAGTGCTCATGATGATTGAGCGGTCCTCCTGGAACAGTCGGAGTAACAATAGGGTTGACCACAGAGGTCATAGCAGCTGGATTGACCACAGAGGTCACAGTAAGGGTTGACAAGCCAGTTGCCCCAAGGTTCTGATCCCCACCAACATTAGCAGCAGCAATAGCATCAGTGACAGTTGCCATTTTTGAAAAATACAACATAATTTTATTATTCTGTGTTTCTAGAAATCAAACTTAACACTAGAAAATCCCAGAGTCAGAAATTTAATTCAAAACTAGTCTCATCACTTAATCTAGAATCGAACATGGTTAGGAATGTTTTCAGGAAGACTGGAGGGGTCACACCGGTCCCACTTAAAACACAGTTAACATTTGACAAAACTTTCAAGAGCATGTTGAATCCTAGTCTGTGGGAAACAATTTTGAGAATTAAGTTTTCCAAGAGATAAACTAGGTTAAGTTCATGCAATTTAAAATTGCTAACCAAATTACAAGCAATTAAAACCAATTGCTACAACAATTACAAGCAAATAAAACTTGCTTCAACACATTGATAAAATAACCACAATTAAAACTCAAGCAAAAATTTGCTTCAAACTTAGTCTAAACAACTTCTTTCCACGTTTAGGTATTTCTGTTCAAAGGGTTAGTAGTCCAATTTTTTTATTTTTTTATTTATTTTTATTTTTATTTTTTATTATTGCAATCACAAATTCTATTCATTGGGGATTTTTTTTTTTCATCCCTTTTGCATAGGTATTCCAGTAAAGAAAGTTAGCACAAAGCCACAACAAAATACAAAGCAAAGAAAAACTGTAAAAACAATAAATCAATTTAAACCTTCTAGCAACCTAGTCAATAGCAAAATTAACTAATGAATTAAATTGCTAGATGAGTTACACTAATAAACCTATAATTTTAAGAATTAAATTAAAAATTAATAGCCATGAGTTATATATATAAAATCATTACACAGTAAACATGCTAATAACTAGAGACAAGTTACAAAACTTTATAACTCCAAAACCTCAAATTAAAATCTAATAGCCAAGAGTTAAATGAAATTGTTACAAAACAATAACCATGCAAATAATTTTAGCAATTAACATGCACTTAATTATAAAACAATTACATTGTAAATTACTCACCGTCAATAATTCTAGAAATGAGAAAGCATAAAAAAATGAAGAACATGTAAATTATCCTACACAACTAGAATCTAATAAACATGTGAATTAGACTAGAATAATAGAAACTAAGTAGCATGTTAATTAAATTATAACTAGAGGCCCATGAGCATGCGACTTAAATTATAAAACTATAAAAAATAAAAAATAAAAACATGCATATCATGATAGGAAATTAAAATCATGCTCATAAAATTATATTATATTAGAAAGCAATACTAGGACCAAACACCACAAGACATACATTTATTTACTAAATTTGAAACCAAATAAAGAGTCATGCCTTGCTTAAAAGCAAAGATGAGGCAATTGATAAATTTATTCTTTTCAAGAATGAAGCTCAGAATCAACTAAGCCGAAAGATCAAGACTTTAAGAAGTGATCGTGGTGGTAAGTATGAATCCCCGTTTGCCAAGATTTGTGCTCAATTTGGGATTATTCACCAAACCACAGCGCCCTACTCTCCTCAGTCAAATGGTATTGCTGAGCGGAAAAATAGGACGTTAAAGGAAATGATGAATGCAATGTTGATAAGTTCTGGGTTGCCACAGAACTTGTGGGGGAAAGCAATTCTCTTCGCGAATTATATTCTTAATAAAATACCTCGAAAGAAAGTGGACAAGACTCCATATGAGTTGTAAAAAGGCCACGAGCCTTATATAAATACCTATGAATGTGGGAGTGTCTTGCAAAAGTAGCGGTGCCTACACCCAAGCGGGTTCGGATAGGCCTGAAGTTAGTGGATTGCATATTCATTGGCTAAGCACATAATAGCAGTGCATATCGATTTCTTGTGTATAAGTATGCTATTCCAGATATACACAATAATAATATCATGGAATCAAGAAATGCATTTTTCTTTGAAGATGTATTTCCTTGTCGTCCCCAAGAAGTGGTTCTGAGTTCCATGAAAGAAGTGGAAGGTGTTGAAAATGATAATGATCACATAAATGATCACGTAGATGAGCACATGGATGATCAAATAGCTGATCAAGTAGATGATCAAACTGAGGAAGTAGATGAGCCAAGAAAGAGTAAAAAGGCTAGGACCTCAAAGTCCTTTGGTCTAGACTTCTTGACTTATATGTTAGAGGGAGAACCTCGAACTTTTCATGAAGCTGTGACTTCACCTGAAAGTCCTTTGTGGAAAAAAGCAATTAAGAATGAGATTGACTCTATCTTACAGAACCATACTTAGGAATTGGTTGATCTATCCCTAGGTAGTAAGGCCTTGGGGAGTACGTGGATCTTTAGAAAGAAGATGAAAGTTAATGGGTCAATTGATAAATAAAAAGCTAGGTTAGTTATCAAAGGATACATGTAGCGAGAAGGCCTGAATTACTTTGATACGTATTCACCTGTGACAAGGATTACACCCATTCGTATGGTGATTGCGATAACAGCTTTATGTGGTCTGGAGATACATCAGATGGATGTAAAGACAACTTTCCTAAATGGAGATTTAGATGAAGAAATCTACATGGAGCAACTCGAGGGGTTTTCAACTCCAGGACAAAATAAGAAAGTTTGTAAGCTTGTCAAATCATTATATGGTTTGAAACAAGCCCCTAAGCAATGGCATGAGAAGTTTGACAATGTTATGTTATCAAATGGGTTCAAGATCATGAGTGTGATAAATGTGTATATGTCAAAGACACTGACAGAGGTTATGTTATTTTGTGTCTATACGTTGATGACATACTAATTGTTGGTAGTAATGATGAAATGATTAGAACTACTAAGAGATTGGTAAACTCTAAGTTTGACATGAAAGACATGGGCCTTGCACATGTAATTCTGGGTGTTAAGATTACCAAAACATCTGATGGAATTATATTTTCTTAATCATACTATGTTGAGAAGATACTTGAAAAGTTTGGTAAATCAGATATAAGTGTGTCTAGGACACCGGTAGACTTGAGTCTACATTTGACCAAGAATAATGTTGAGAATGTCTCTTAGCTAAAATATTCTCGGGTCATTGGGAGTTTGATGTATTTGATGAGTTGTACAAGACCGGATATAGCCTACTCAGTTAGCAAGCTTAGTAAATACACGAGCAATCCTGATGCTACTCACTAGAAGGGTATCGTTCGGGTGTTAAGGTATCTCCATTTCACCAGGGATTATAGGTTGCATTACATCAGATATACAATAGTAATAGAAGGCTATAGCGATGCGAATTGGACATCTGATGTTAGGGATTTGAAATCCACTAGTAGTTAGGTGTTCACCCTTGGAAGGGTAGCCATGTCTTGGAAGTCTTCCAAACAGATGTATATCTCACGATCAACGATGAAATCAGAATTTATGGCGTTGGATAAAGCCATAAAAGAGGTAGAATGGCTTCACCATTTCATTGAAGATATTCCATATTGTTTGAAACCTGTACCAGCCATCTGTATTCATTATGACAGCCAATCGGCTATTGGACGAGCACAGAGTAATATGTATAATGGAAAGTCTAGACATATCCGTCGTAGGCATAATTCCATACGATAATTACTCTCTAACAGAGTTGTCACTTTAGAATATGTGAAGTCTAAAGACAACATTGCGGATCCGCTAACCAAAGGGTTAAATTAATTGTTAGTAGATAAGTTGTCAGAAGGAATGGGTTTAAGGCCTTTAGTGTAAGGTGTTACCAGAATGGAAACCCAACCTAGTTGACTAGAGATCTCAAGATCTACATTCAATGGGACAACCTAATTGCGTGTAACAGTGGTATATCACAGATACCTCCAACCATTCTTTTTATCAGTAATACCTGTAATGTAGAGGTTAAGTTAAGCTTTTAATGACTTTGGTGTGTTGAGCTAAGTATCGCAAGATACTCAAGTAGAGTCACCTATGTGAGTGTGAAGTGGGGTTGCTTCTATAAGAATTGACAAGGCCTAATTCTTTAAACCACTCACTAAATCAGGCTAGTGTTCCAGGGCCAAACTGGACACAATAGTGAGAACAGAATGATGGTTGGAGTAATACCTGTGTGAGGTTTGTTGTCTTGGGCTTAAGGCCTGCTGGACTGGATTAAGTGTGTGGGTTAAGCCGGGTTCTTGGCCCACACATGTTAATTTTTTTGGGCCAGACCAGATGTGTGGCTGCAGGAATATACATACAATACACATGTGTGTAAAACCTGGTAACTCTTTTAATCCATCAATTTTGCAGTAGGGAAGCCTCTTTCTCTCTTCCTTCATGTGTATAAAAGGAGGTCTTTCTCCAGTTTCAAGACCAGAAAGTTTGCTCTTTCTTTGTGTTCAAAAGTTCTCCAATTTTTATTTTTCCTAGTGAGAGAGTGCAGTCTTAGTTCTGTTCGCTGAAGTTACACAGTAGGTGCTTTGCTATAGCTGGTTCAACCATCGTATCCTGGGAAACAGACATCGAACAAGCCTCCAGCACCTAATCGATGAGGCGGCGAATTAGTTTTAAGGAGACTGTCTAGTGCAGGCTTCGATTTGCTTTCTTTTGCTATTTTATTTTATCATGTATTTCTGTTCAATCTACTTGTAATTTTCAGCATGTTTCATGTTCTGAAATTATTATTATTAATTATGAATCTATTTGTATTATTTAATCACACCGTGTTTACAACAATAGTGACATGTTACTTTTGTCCATGTAACATATTCAATTGCGTTGTAATGTGATGTCTGTTGAAAATCAAACCTTAATTCACACAAGGAGGAATGAAGAATGTTAAAGAAACTGGAAGAATGAAGATTATAAAAGAAGGAGAAGCTTCAAGTAAGCTCACCATTTTTAATTGTCAAAACCTTCGACATGAAGGAAATGAAGAAAACGTGAGAATTGAGCTGTAACCAGCTCATTGCCATAAGGTATTCACACATGAATGAAAATCTATAAATAGATTGCATTTGTTGTAGTTTTAGATTATGAGATAGAGAAAGGAAAAATCATAGACACTACTTGTATCCAAAATTCAGAAATAAAATCATAGTGTTTGTTCTTCCAAATTTATTCTCAAAAATACATTAAGATCTCATTCCCATGTCTCATCAGTGGTATCAAAGCCATCAGAGCCAAGGTGGCCTGAAATTGTAGAAAATCTACAAAACAGAGGAAGAACAGAGCAATTTTTAGAATTGCCTAGAAATCAAAGTTGTCAAAATCAACTTTGATCATATCAGTTTGTAGGTCTCGTTGAGATGATCACACAAGAAAAAACTCCGTCAAAAAAGGATGTCAAAAAAGCCTGCACGCACCTCACACGTTGTCTGATGCCGTTTCCATGTGTGCTCATGCGCCGCATGTGCCTTCTAAGAAGAAGACGTGTGAATCTGCTGACGTCATATAGTTGACATAAGTTTCTATGTGCAACTCGCGCCGCCACTCAAGCTAAGCTAAGCCGCTACCAAGTACAAGCCGCTGATGTCATATGACGCACGCAGATTAAAGTTTCTATCCGGTACTTTGTAGTCGACATTTTTCAATAGATTTGAACCATCAAATTTATTTTGGTTAACTTTAAGCCATCGAAAGTCCAATAAAAACAATCCAATAGTCATTTTCAACTATTTGGAACATTCGGACATATCCATACAATCAGATTTTCGAAATTCATTTCATAAAAATTTCAGATTCCAAATTGAAGAAAAAAAGTCATCATGGTGAATTCCAATTTAGCCTCCTCGGTTTTGAGACTCACCAATGAGAACTATGACAATTGATGCATTAGAATGAAGGTTATTTTAGGAGCCAAAGGATTATGTGAGCTCGTAGAAAAAGGCTATACAGAGCCTCCGACAAAAGAAGAAGAAGACAACCTGACAATTGCCGAACATACCCTCCTTAAAAATTTAAGGAAAAAGGATAACATCGCAATACAAGTGATCCATGGAGGGCTCGACGAACCAACGTTCAAGATTAATGTAGGAGCAAAGACAGCAAAAGAAATTTGGAATCCCCTTCGCCAAACCTTTAGAGGTGCATAAAAAGTCAAGAAGATTCGACTTTAAATTCTACGAGGTGAGTTTGAATTAATTCAAATGAAGCCCTCTGAGTCAATTTCTGATTATCATACTAGACTTATGGTAATTGTAAATCAACTTAGATGGAATGGAGAGACACTTACTGATGTTCGTGTCATGGAGAAGATGCTGAGGTCCATAGGCCCAAAATTCGACTATGTTGTTGTCGCCATTGAAGAATTCAAAGACTTGGAAGAATTAACAATCGAAGAGCTCGTGGGTTCCCTGCAAGCCCATGAATAAAAATTATCAAGATGAGATAGAGAGAAGCCACTCAAGAAACTTCTCCAAACAAAGTTGAATTTTAAATCATAAGCATCCAATCGAGGTCGATTTCAACCAAGCCGTGGATGAGGTAAAGAAGGAAGATTTCAGGAAAATAATCAACACCAACGTCAAGACAATAGAAGAGGATCTTTGCAGAACTCCCAAAGAGGTCGATGAAAAGGAAGATTCACCCAACCAAATCAACAATCTAGAAGAGCTCAAGTACAGTGCAAAATATGTCAAATTTTTGGATACTCTACAAAGGACTGTTGGCATCGAAATACCAACACTAAAGAAAAGAAATTCTATTTTATCAAAGAAGAAGACACAAGATCCACCAATTTGCTTGCATACAAAGACAACGAGGCATAACAAGACAGCATATGGTATATCAACTTTGAAGGAAGTAACCATATGAGTGGAAGAAAAGAGTTCTTCGTATAACTAGATGAAAATTACAAAGGAAGTGTTACCTTTGGAGATTCCACAAAACGACTCGTAGAAAGCAAAGAAAAGATTGGTATTAAATTAAGGAATGAAGATTAAAAATTTATCTCCAATGTTTATTATGTGCCTGACATGAAAAGTAATATTTTGAGCATGGGTTCGTTGATTGAAAAAGGCTTCTCAGTTCAGATAAAGGATTCAATCCTCTCACTGTGGGATCAACATAACAAATTAGTCACAAATGTCAACATGACAAGAAATCGCATGTTTCCATTAATTTTCCGAGGAAATCAACATGCCCATTATATGTCTCAAAGCAAAGATTGAAGATAATTCAACTTTGTGGCACCTTAGATTTGGACATTTGAATTTTCAAGGGTTACAAAACATGTCAAAAGAAAATAATGTGACATGAATACCATGGCTAAAGCCCCCCAAGAAAGTTTATGAAGGATGCCTCATTGGCAAACAACATAGAAAGATCTTCAAAGGCAAGCCAATAAGAGGATTAACTCAATTGCTATAGCTAATCCATTTAGACGTTTGTGGCCTAATTGTTCCCATTTCTCTTGGGGGAAACGAATACTTTCTTACTTTCATAGATGATTACAGTAGTAAGACATGGGTCTACATTATCAAAGAGAAAAGTGAAGTATTCCAAAAGTTCAAGGAGTTCAAAAGCCTCGTCGAAAAACAAAGCAGTTATTTCATCAAGGCAATCCGATCAAACTGTGGAGGAGAATACTCTTTCAAAGAATTTTATGACTTTTGCAAAGCTCACGGAATAGTTCATCAATACACTAGTATTTCTTATACTTCCTAGCAGAATGGTATTTCTGAATGTAAAAACAGAGCCATCCTGAATCTAGTTCGATGCATCCTAAAGGAGAAAAATATGCCCCAGATTTTTGGGGTGAAATAGTTTCTACTGCTGTATACCTGCCGAACAGATTTCCACCACAAAAATTGTTCAACAAGACACCATAAAAAGCATGGAGCAACAGCAAACCAAAGGTCAACCATTTGCAGATTTTTGGTTGCATAACATATGCCAAAGTGCCAGAAGCTAGACAAACAAAGCTTAAAGACAAATGAGAGAAATGTGTCGTCATAGGCTATGGTGGAGTGGGATATAAACTATATAATCCCGATACAAAAAAAAATTTCTTCTCAAGGGATGTTGAGTTTGACGAAGAATCAAGTGGGGATTGGCAACAAAATGCTAAGACAACAAGCCTGTCGTTAAACGACACAGCCAAGAAAAGGAGTCACCAGACATGGAGACCACAATGACCCCACACTCATTGCAAGCGGGGACAAGCAGCATTTCAAGTGAAGAATCATCACCAAGAAATATCAAGACAAGGCCAATCCAAGATATCTATGACGTAACCAGATGCATAGATGAATACTTTGAGTTATTCTACCTCTTCATAGGCAATGATCCAATCAAATTTGAAGAAGCTCAACAAGAAGCCAAATGGTAGAAAGCCATGGATGAAGAAATAAGCGCCATAGAAAAGAATAACTCATGGGAGCTTACAGAACTTCTAAAAGGACACAAGCCAATTAATGTAAAATGGATCTAGAAAACAAAGAGAAATGTTAAAGGAGAAGTCGAGAAGTATAAAGAAAGACTCGTAGTCAAGGGCTACAAGCAAAAATATGGAATTGATTATGAAGAAGTTTTCGTTCAAGTTGCTCGAATGGAGATAGTCTGACTTTTCATCTCCTTAGCCACACAATGATCTCGTTTGCTGTAACTGTTAAAATAGATTATAGATTATAACTTAATAGATTATAGATTATGACTTTAATCAGAAGGTGTTAATCTGTTTGGTGTAATTGTTGGATTATAGATTTAAGTTGCTGAGTAGTGTTTGTTAAACAAGCTGTGAAGTAGTTTTTTCAATCAACTTTTATTTTTTTCTATTCACTACTTGTCTACATTTCTCATAAAAAATAATAATAATAATTTATAGTCCATTTGAGCCTTTTTCTATTTTAAAAAAAATAAAAAATAAAAAAATCTAAGAGTATAACCATAAATTAACATGTCTACAGCAGAAGCTGATAATCAGAAGTAAGGGGTGAGCAGCTTCTTATAATCAGCTTTTTTGAGTTAAAATAAATTATTAGAATCAAAATCTGTTTGAAATAAATTTAACCAAACAATCCAAAATAACTTTTCCAAAGCTAGAAGCTATAAGTTGGCTCAAAAAAGCCCAAACAAACACCCCAAATAGAGGTGGCAAATTTATCAGATGGATGTAAAATCAGCATTTCTCAATGTCTATCTAGAAGAAGAAGTCTATGTTGATCAACCACTTGGCTATGTAAAGCAAGGACAAGAAGGCAAGGTCTACAAATTGAAGAGAGCCCTATATGGACTCAAGCAAGCCCCCCGAACCTGGAATGCCAGAATCGACAAATATTTTGTCGCCAATTGTAGACCGCCCGAAACTTCGCTCCGCGCGCGAGGGCGCGAATTGGGTTCTAGCTACTACAGTTCGGACTTCTGTCACGGTTCTGAATCTAATATCACAAAGTGCAATGTCAGACTGATAAATCGCCAAAGAGTCCAAATTTGGCAAATCGTTTTAGAAAATCGATTTTAATCAAAAGTGCCAAACATGGACTGCTTTGTTAGATTTTAGAGTCGCCACCTAAATATTTTGTTTTTGGGAAATTTAGAAAACCCTGACTCGTGCCTAAGGCCACGTGTCCGTCGTCACCAAAGTTTCCTCGGCTCGGGAACTTGGGTACGAGAGGGGAAGGTCCTGAAATGAGCACCCCCGCTCGCCCGATCAAAGATCGGCCTCTACTAAACATGATATGTTGTTTTGAAAACACATGTGTTCTTATTCCGATTATTAATCTAATTTACTATGTGATGCGCGCAGCATACAAGTATAGACTAAATCACTCAATTTGGAATAAAACATCTCATGTTTGTTTTTTGAAAATGGTTTGAAAGTACTACTAGCAAGTAGGCTAAAGCGCGGATTTGCCACCCTCAAGTGGGTTTAAAACATGATGATTTGCCACTTCAAGTGGGCTTAAAATGCACATTTTGATGAATTGTTCCAATTCAAGCAATGAAGCCTTCATCCACAGGCATTCATGTATTTAAACACATAAGCACATAGTCTCATGGCAAGCATGCTATCATGGCAGTCACTTACACGCATGCAAGGATGCTAAAGCGTAAACACTCACAGTGTACTCTGAGCCAAAACAAAAGCTATGTTAAAAATCAATGCATGATCCTAGCTATTTTTGAAATGCCTAATGCAACACATGCAAAATGCAACTAAGTAGGCTCGACTATCTAAGATGACATATGAATGTAACAATTGATACATGTATTCAAATAGGTATTGAAATACAATGCAGTTTGAATGATGCGCTGAGCCTAGTGCATGCAAGACGAATGAATGATGCACGCATGCAAAGCATAAGGTATGCTAATTGAAACATGCCATGAACTAACCATCAAAAGCTGATAAGTAAAAGGGAGAAAGAAATGGGGTTGGAAGACATGCACACACATACGCACCCTTATTACAACATTTGCCCTCTTAATGGAGGGTCCGAATGAAAGCTAAGCTATTCTAAGCTAAGCTACTTAACTAATCTAATAATCTAATTAGACTAATTATTACACAACCAAATCGAATAACTAGCAAACCAATTACTAATTATTACAACACTTAACTAATTAACAAATTAACTAATTAAATTACAAATTGATGCTAACTAATAAGTAAGCATTAAACTAAGTTACTCCAGCTCTGTTTAAAGAAGAAGAGGATGCATGCTCGGTTGCCGCCCCGAAAAGCTCTCCGGTTGCTCTCTTGAGGCTCTGTTTGTAGGGTGTCTTCAAGAACTAGCTGCTGAAACTTACCAAAACAGTGCTGGGGAGTGCACCAGTGGCCTGCCGGCCATGAATGGTTGCTGTCGACCCCCCTGCCGACCAAGGATGCACACTGCCGGCCACAGATGAAGAGGTGCCGGCCAATAATGAGAGGGTGCCAGCCACTGGTGTGCTGTGACACCAACCTGCAATAGAGCACAAAACAGAGAAAATGAAGGGTCTCCCAAGAATATGTACATACTATGCCCTTCCATATCACCTCAAAACATCAAGGGAGAGGCACCATTGGATCCAAAACCATCAATCAAGCATCCCAATGCATGATGGTCAAAGATCCAACATGTACAAATTTAATAAATGCATGACAAACAAGACACTTAGGCCATCTCCTTATCATGAGAAATCAAAGGAAATGGAGACCAAGGGAGATTAGCTCACTTCATCACTTTAAGTATGAAATGAACTAATCCACCTTGTGTTCAACACAACATCCAATTGAACACAATGCAAAGTAAGCAACATGACATGGAAACAACATGCCAATCTTGGCATGAAATGCAAGACTCTAACATGCAAACACTCATGCACAACATGCCAGAATACTTAAGCATTTAAAATCTAGTGAAAAACACAACACTAGAATCATGCAATGCAGTGCTCAATGGATTGAACCAGTCCCAAATAGAGTTCATGCATGCCAAAACAGTGGCTGAGATGCTCTGAAATGTTAGCATTGAAAGCAAGAAAATGCATGCTCATGCATTGGCCCATGAACAAAGCATAGAAGCACAACTCTCAAACATAATGAAGAAGTGACAAATGTGAGAGTGTATCTACACTATATGTATTGAAATCATGTGTGAAATGATGCCAAATCATGCAAACAATAAAGCATAGCATCCTAAGGACCTTGAATCATTAGGCTAGTCAAAGCTATTGCACTACGACCATGCATAACAAATCCCATATGACCCAAACTACTCAAAACAGAGTTGAGGCATGCTAAATCAAGGCCAAAAGCATGCTAAAACATAGGCTCAAAAGGGAAGGAAAGCATGTTCATTCATTGGCTCACAAACAAGGCATAATGCATAACCCTCAAGGACAATGAAAGAGTGATAAACATGGGAGTATAACAAAGACATA
The DNA here is from genome assembly GCA_022316695.1 of Camellia oleifera. Classification (NCBI taxonomy): domain Eukaryota; kingdom Viridiplantae; phylum Streptophyta; class Magnoliopsida; order Ericales; family Theaceae; genus Camellia; species Camellia oleifera. Next base: position 16,062,372 of record CM039314.1, on the reverse strand, counting down.
AGCTCTGAAATTACATTCCAAATGATGCCATATCATGCATATATCACAAATAAGGCATGCTAGGAGGCTCAAAGCTCAAGACTAGCTAAGGTACTTGTACCATAGCCATATCAAGCAAGCCCCGAAGGGCCAAGATGACTCAAAACAGTCCCAAGGCAGGTCAAAACAATACCAAAACATGCATGGAGTAGGGCTAACACATGCTAGAACGGGAGGCATAAAGCATGACGCATGTAAGGCCAATGAGCATGATTACACTACAAGTGTAAGAAGCAAATAAGGGATGCTCTAACCAACCAAAAACAGAGCTGTATCATGGCAAAATAAGACCAAAAACACATTGAGATGGTAGCCCAAAAGCTTAGGCAAGCATGCATGCCAATTGGCTTATGATTGAGGCATAAAGCATAACACTCCAAAAGCATTGAAAGAGTGAAGCATGGGAGAGTATGACCACACTTTATTCACTGAAATCATGTGAGAAAAGAGGCTAATCCATGCAAACACTCAAGTAATGCATGCTAGGGACTTGACACTCAAAACTAGTCAAAGCCACTTACACTACAATCATACAAGGGAAGCCTCACATAGCCAAGACCAACCAAAACAGAGCTAAGGCATGCTAAAATAACACCAAAAACATGCTGAGATAGAACCAAAATAGGCTAGCATGATGGATCAAAGCATTGAGCACACAAGGCTAAATGGCAAGATTACACTACAAGTGTAAAAAACATGCATGAGGTGACTTAACCAAGCCAAAACAGAGTTATGCCATGCTGAAATAAGGCCAAAAATAGACTGAGAACAAGCCAACACATGCTAGAAACACATGCTCAATAATTAGGCCAACAAGGCAATCAAACAAGACAAGAGGAGAGGGGACCACCCCCTCTCATTTTGGACCTCAAAATCACATTTCTACCACTGAAAATCCACTAGATTTCAGTGGCTAGAAGGCCAAACAAAGATGATCTCAAAGGCCTTAAGTGATGGCACAAAACAAGGCCAAACAAGGCACCAAAGGGGGTAAACCACCCCTAACTCAAACAAAGCCTTAAACAACCATTTTAAGCACTTAAATAAAGAACTTTTTTCAGTTGAAACTTAGGTCAAAAAAAGCATGCAAAGGTGGCCAAAGACTTAAGCAAAACAAAGCTTAAAAGGGTCTAGTCTCTTACCCTTGAAGAACAATGGCAAGATAGCAACTTTAGCCACAATTTTTGAACCAAAACCAGTCCAAAGTCCTCAAAACAAGCTTCAAGGTGCCTCAGCTCCAAAGCAAAGGTGTTTAACTAGGTGTTTGTGTGCAAAAGTGTGAAGAAATAGCACTTTTGAGCACAAAATAACACAAATATATATATATATATATATATAGAGAGAGAGAGAGAGAGAGAGAGAGAGAATTCTAGAGAGAGATATTTTTTTGTGTATAAAATTTCTGAACCCCTCAAGAAAGGAGAGAGAGCTCTCCTTTTATAAGCAATGCAAGCCAAAAGGCTTGCTCAATCCATCCATACACGTGTATGGAGGATGGATCAGTGAGCCACAGCTGGCTCAAAATATCCAAAAGATATCTGTTGAAATCAAGGTAATCTGCCGGCCATCAGTGGTGGCCGGTAAGGCCTATAAATGGCCGGCAGGACAGAGTGAATGGCCGGTAGTGCCAAACCATGGCCGGCAAGGCATCACAAGAACCAATATGGAAGGACCAAGTCATGGTCCAAAAATGGGGCAAAAATGATGTAGGGTTTGGAAGCTCAAACCTGTGACGTTCCGCTGCGAAGTTCGAATGCTCGGCGAACAACCAAACTTGTGGCTGGATGTACCTGCAAGCACAACCAAGTCTTGAGGACGGTCAAAAATAGGGTGTCTACACCAATAGGTTTATCAAATGCCTATATGAACATGGCTTATACATCCAGGCAACCAATGGGGGAGATAAGTTATTTGTTTGTCTTTATATTGATGATTTAATTTTTGCTGGCAGCAATCTCAACATGATAAATGACTTCAAAGCATCTATGATTCAAGAGTTCGAAATGTGTAGACCGCCCCAAACTCTCTCTGCGCGCCTCCCTTTTTGAAGAGGGTGCGAATTAGGTTCTAGCTACTACAGTTCAGACTCTTGTCACGATTCTGAATCTAATCTCCCAAAGTGCAATGCAAGACTGATAAATCACCAAAGAGTCCAAATCTGGCAATTGGTTTTGAAAATCGATTTTGAATCAAAAAGCGCCAAACATGGATTGCTTTGCCAGATTTTAGAGTCGCCAGCTAAATATTTTCTTTTAGGAAATTTAGGAAACCCTGACTCGTGCCTAAGGCTACGTGTCCGTCATCACCAAAGTTGCCTCAGCTCGAGAACTTGGGTACGAGAGGGGAAGGTCCTGAAATGAGCACCCATGCTCGCTCAATCAAAGATTGGCCTCTACTAACATGATATGTTGTTTTTATAAACACACGTGTTCTTGTTCTGATTATTAGCTAACTTACTATGTGATGCGCCCAGCATACAAGTATAGACTAAATCACTCAATTTGGAACAAAACATCTCATGTTTGTTTTCGAAAATGGTTTGGAATTGCTACCCTCAAGTAGGCTAAAGTGCGGATTTGCCACTCTCAAGTGGGCTTAAAACATGATGATTTGCCACTTCAAGTAGGCTTAAAACTCGCATTTGATGAATTGTTCCAATTCAAACAATAAAGCCTTCATCCACAGGTATTCATGCAGTTAAAGCACTTGAGTGAATAGCCTCATGGCAAGCATGCTATCATGGCAACACTTACACACATGCAAGGATGCTAAAGCGTAAAAGCTTACCTAGTACTCCTAGCCAAAACAAAAACTAGTTAGAAATCATGTATGATCCTAGCTATGTTAAGTGCCTAATGCAACACATGCAATAATGCAGTTAAATAGGCTCGGCTATCTAAGATGGCATATGATTGCAACAATTTGATACACGTATTCAAATAGGAATTGAAATACGATGCAGTTTGAATGATGCGCTGAGCTCGGTGCATCCAATACAAATGAATGAATGTAAACATGCAAGTTATAAGGTATGCTAAACAAAATATGCCCTAATCTAACCACTGAAAGCGGATAAATAAAAGGGAGAAAGACGTGGGGTTGGAAGACATTTACATACATACGCACACTTATTACAACATTTGCCCTCTCGACGGAGGGTCCGAATAAATAAGCTAAGCTACACTAAGCTAAGCTAATTATTACAAATCAACTAATTAACTAACTATTCTAGCTAATTAATTTTTTACAACAATTGGCATAAATCAACTAACTATTCTAAGCTAATTGATTATTACAAAATGAATTAATTAAATACATTAACTAATTAATTACAACACTTGCATGAATGAAATAGCTAACTTATTCTAAGATAACAAAAGCAATTAAATGGCCTCGAGGATGAGGGACATGCATGCTCGGTCGGCTTCCTTCCGAAAGTCTGTCACTTTGCCACCGGTTGCCTTTGTTTGCATTTGCCTTGATTCCTGAACACTGAACCAATCTCCAGGCTGTTTCTGCTCCAGAACTAGAACAACTTTGGACCACTTCTGAGCCTGAGAACTGTCGGCCGCTTAAGGAGGCTGTAGGCCACTTGCTCTGGCTGGTCAGCCACTTGCTTCTGTATGCTCCAAGTTTGCTACAAACAGGGGACAACAGAGGCAAAGCAAGGTCTTTGCAGGATATGTGTATACAACCACCCTCCTTATCATTTCTCAAACTCAAAGGAGTGTGGTACTCGACTCTCGGGCCACCAACCGAGCATCGTAATGCACAATGGTTGAGAAGCCAAGTTTGTACAAGTTCAATAAATGCAATGCAAACAAGACTCTAAGACCATCACCTTATCATGGAAGATCAAAGGCAATAGACACAAAGGGATTTGGCTTATTTTTATCACTTCAAGTATGAAATGAACCAATACACCTTGTGTCACGCCCCAAACCCGCCCCTAGAAGTTTGGGCATGACCACTTCAGAAACGGACACTTAACCTGTTTTATATATATATATATATATATATGGGGCCTGAACGGAAGCATTAAATATCAAAATTTGACAATGGAAACAAACTCCATCGAGCTACTACTATCATGCCAGGATCACAAACTTTTAACAGACAAATAAAATCTAAAACATACACCTAAACATTGGTTGTATACATACATATATACAGACCCAGCCCTATTATTGGGCATATACAAAAACATGAAAGCTATATACATCAATCTTAGATAGACATTCAAAAAGCAAGCCAACATCTTATCAGTTTAACAAAATCAATGGCTGTGTATAGTGCCTGGACACACGAAGGTTGACAAAAGAAAGCGGCGTCATGGCTAGGACTGACCACCTGATTGGTGACCTACAGAAACAGACATAACAGAGAGTGAGCCGGGCTCAGTGAATAGTAATACATAAATAAAACGATGCTTAACTTGAAACATACACATAGCAATGCATATAAAGATGTAAAGTTCACATAGTTAGTCTGATTCTGTGCTAAGTACATAATGGCCTTAGGTTCAATCTTGCAACATAAACATGGTGGCTATAAGCCCTTGAAACATGATGGCACAAGGCCCTTGAAGTATATGGCATTAAAGCCCTTGAAGCATATGGCATGAAAGCCCTTGAAGCATATGGCACGAAAGCCCTTGAAACATATGGCACGAAAGCCCTTGAAACATAGCTTGGCATTAAGCCCTTGAAACATGCATGTATGAACCCAAGAGGTGTCTCACACGGATTCTAGAGGTGACTCACATTGTAGCACTTAGTTCCGTGTAGCACTTTGTTTCATTTCATAACAACTTATATAGATGGCCATAAGCCTCATAACTTTCATGGAATGGCTTTCAGCCTCATAATTTTCACATATGTATGGACTCAAGAGGTGGCTCATACAGATTCTAGAGGTAACTCGCACTGCAGCACTTAGTTCCGTATAGCACTTTGCTCCATACCAGAAATTAATAGGTTTTCCAAACCAAACCGTACATATCATGTCATATCATAAACGGAATCAAGTCATACATATTTTTTTTATACTTAAATCATAAGCAGAAATCAAAAGTCATATTCGTAACATACTTGAATTTGTAACATACATGAACTTGTACCATGCGTAGACTTATAACATACTTGAACTTGTACCATACTTAAACTTAAAACATACGTAAACTTGTAACATACCTATACTTGTAACATGTTTAAATCTGTAACATTCTTAAACTTGTAACGTACATAAACTTGTAACTTAATTACTTAAACCACGGTATTATTATCCCCGGGTAAGGGCCGTGTGTTACGGATGTTATGAATACTTTACATTTATGGTCAACTGTTCATTAAGTCAAAACATAACATATCAGAACATAGAGCATGCTTAGCAAGGACAGAACAGTTTACATTCTAACGTGGGTTACATAATGATGTTAACCTTTGTTTTCATATCATAGATTCTAAACGACCTTGAGTCCATACGTAACACAACAAAATAATCTTGGACTCATACAGGTATCATTATTCATGGATGAAAATAAGCTCCATTTATTCTCAAGAAGTACATAATACACTGATAAATGACAAAGGTTTAATACTTGTTATTGACAGAACAAAAGAGTTCCAAAGTCATACCGACGTACGCAAATCTTTCCATATTCATAGAAATTCATATTGATTTCCACTTGTCATAAACGTTGATAACACTTACAAAGAACAGAGTGTTAGTGACAATAATTATCAACGATAAATAAGATGTACATTTCTGTACTACTACTCACAGTGTTCAGGTGCTTGATCCGTCCCTGTAGCTGACCCTACACAATTCACGTAATTCAAACATAATTCATCATAGTACAACACCATTCAATTCACTATGAGTCAACACAACATAATCCAACAAAGTCAATATCACTTAGTTCATCAACACCATTTGTAATTTAACATAATTCAAAATAAATCCTTGAATTCCATTTCAACATTCCAAAACCGAGTTCATATCATCCATATCATTAATAGATTATTTCCCCAATTTTCCCTTCACATTACAGCATAAATTACAATGTATAACATAGTTCATTCGCAAATTTTAAACATAATTTTCAAACATTTCCAAATTCCAATTAAACTTGAACACATATAATTCAATACCTCAATTTCATTACTCTACTTTCAATTTGGGCCAATTCATTGTTTATCATCATTAATCAACCTAGGGTTTCAAGAAAATATTGAAATTTTAAGAAAAATTCAAACTTATTAACCTATTACTTTTTATTCCAATTTTCCCAATAATTATACATCTAGGATTCACCATCCATCATTTTAACCCACCAATTTAACTTCCAACATCTCCAATTCTAAACCCCCAATTCTCATAATAAACACTCCACTAGATGTTCAAAAAAAAATATGGGTTTTACATTTATATACTCCAAAGTATCACAAATCTATCTATCAATGAAAGCATGAAGGAGAACTAGGACCCTACCTCAAGAAACAAGCAAAGGGACGAAGCTTTAATGAGAATCCTTCACAAATCCAAGTTCCAATCGGTTAAAAATGTTGATCCTTTCTTGTTCTCCATCCTTGATGCAAGATCCATGGTGGATTTGTTGATAAAAGTGGAGGAAATCAAGGTTTTGGGAGCTAGGGTTTCGGACATGGAAGAGGGGAGAAGAAGAGAGGAAAAGAAAATGTAAGAAATGGGCCAAAAATCTCGTTTTTGAGCTGCTGTCCCGCACAGCCCGCACGTGCGGCGCTATTCCCCGCACGTGCGGCTCTGCTTCCAGCACAGATGTGAAAACTTCGAACGGGTATAACTCTCTCATCGGGACTCCGTTCTAGGTCGTTCTTGTGTCCAAATTGAAGCCCCGAAAATAAGCTTTCCAATAGTTCTAACCTCACATTCAAATTCAAAGTGTGGAAAAAGAAAAGGGCAAATGAATAACGGTTGATCGTAGATTAACTATCCGAATTATATTCGTTGGTCCAATCTTACTTTACCATCATACCACCACCTCAAACAATACCCAAAAATAAAGTAAGAACATTCCAAATACACCATTAAGAATGTCAAAAATGAGCCCACGAATGAGCCTACGCTCGAGCAGAGGGAAAAAAAATTTCAAGCCGATACAATAAAGGTCGCCATAACTCAGCAGATAATTCTTTAATTCTGATAGATATAGTTGAATTAAAACACATTAACCCCTAATTAAATAAGGATGACTTTTGGGGTCATTACACCTTGTGTTCAACATAACTTCCGGTTGAACACGATGCAATGCAAACAATATGCTAATCTTGGCATGTTTTACTGGATTGATTCTTTTTTACACATTTTAGGTTACCAAGCCATTCATTAACCAGTTTGTCCAAATGTGGAAGTCCTCTAATGAGAGGAAGGTTAATCAAAATATGATTTAAGACATGAAAGAAACTATGCCTTTGACTAGGAGGAACCCTCAAAAGAGGGTTAAAGCCATTTAAGCATAAGTCTCAATTTCAAGCCTAAATGCAACTTTAAGACTAACCAATCCCCAAAGAAAATCAAAAGTGAAGAAATGAGGGAGATGGCAGATTTTTAGTGCTAAAGTGGCATGAAAAACAAGACTCTAACATGCAAACACTTCATGTACAACATGCTAAAATGCTTAAGCATTGAAACTAGTGAAAGACACAACACTAGAACCATGCAACACCATGCTCAAAGGACTAATCCAACCCCAAACAGACCTCATGCATGCCAAAACAGTGGCTAAAATGGGCTGAAACAATAGCATGAAAAGCAAGAAAACGCATGCTCAAATTATGGCTCGCAAGCGAGGCACAAAGCTTAATTCTCAAGAGCACTTAAAGAGTGATTCAAGTGGAAGCATGACAAAGATATAAGCTCTGAAATTACATATCAAATGATGCTATATCATGCACACATCACAAATATAGCATGCTAATGGTCTCAAAACTCAAGGCTAGTGAAGCCAACTATGCCATAGCTATACAAAGCAAACCCCAAGAGGCCAAGACCACTCAAAACAGTCCTAAAGTATGTCAAAACAATGCCAAAAACATGTTGGAGTGTAACCAAAATAAGCTAGAATGGTAAGCCAAATCACCAAGTACACTAGGTTAATGAGCATGATTGCATTACAAGTGCAAAAACCAAGCAAGAGACGACCCAACCAACCAAAATCAGAGTTAAAGCATGTTAAATAATGGCCAAAAATATGCTGGAGTGGAGCCAAAACATGCTAGAATAATAGGCTGACACATGAAACATGTTAGGCTAGCAAGTAGGATTACACTACAAGTGTATAAAGCATGCAAGAGATGACCAAACCAGCCAAAAACAGAGTTATAACATGCTAAAATAAGACCAAAAACATGTTAAGATGGAGACGCAACAGGGTAGAAAAACATGCCAAAGAGTGAGGCCATCAATACATGCAAATAAGGTACAAAAGGGGGGAACCACCCCCACCTATTTTGGGTCCCAAAACCCACTTTCCACCAGTGAAATTCCTTTGGAATTCAGTGGTTAAAAGGCCAAGAAAAGGTGATCTCAAAGGCCTTAAAAGATAGCACAAAATAAAGCAAAATAAGCCACGAAAAAGGGTAAATCACCCCTAACTCAAATAAGGCCTCAAACAACCATTTTTAACACTAAAAAAAAAAGGTTTTTGTAGTTAAAAGCTAGGCCTAAAACAGCATGCAAAGAGGGCCAAACTAATGACTAAAATAAAGCTTTAAAAGGGTTATAGGGATTACCTTTGAAGCACAGCAACAACAGCAGCTTCTTGAGCCCAAAACCAACTTTTAGAACTCAAAAGAGACCTCCAAGCACCTCAGCAACAAGGTAGAGGTGTTTGATCAAGAGTCTCTTTGCAAATGCACCAAGAATTCCCACTTTCAAGCACAAATATATATATATATATATAGAGAGAGAGAGAGAGAGAGAGAGAGAGAGAGAGAAATCTAGAGAGAGAGTGAATTTTTTGCTCTAAAAAAATTGAACCCCTAAGAAAGGGGAGACACCTCCCCTTTTATAGAAATGCAAGAAAAAGTTTGCTCAACTCCCTCCCTACACGTATAGGGAGGATGTATTTAGTGACCAATAACTGGCACAGCTGGTACCAAAAATATCTGCAAAAATAGAAAAATGGCCGTCGGCCACTTCCACTAGCCTACCGGCCACTTCAAGTGGCCTACAAGAGGAGAAAGTAGCCTACAACTGCCAAAAGTGGCCGACATGCCCTCCCCTCCCTCCAGGCAAGGGGTAACAAGGTATGGTCTAAAAACAAACCAAAAAGAAGAGAGCTAAGAGGCCCCGAGACAAGGCGCTCAGCCGAAAGCTCCGGAAACTAGCCTACCGGCCACTTCAAGTGGCCTACAAGAGGGAAAAGTAGCCTACAGCTACAAAAAGTGGCCTATAGGCCTCTCTCTTCCTCCAGGCAAAGGCACTAAAGCATGGTCCAAAAACAAACCAAGAAGAAGAGAGTTAAGAGGTCCCGAGGCAAAGCGTTCAACCGAAAGCTCTGGAAACTCATAACGAGCACAAACATGCGCAATCACCGAGTGCACAAATAATGACATCAAAGTCTTGAGGTCGGTCAGAAATGAGATGTCTACAAAATGACAGATATTGGACTTATGGCATATTATCTTGGCATTGAAATCAAACAATGTCGTGAAGGCATATTCATCTCATAGGCCTACTATACCAAAGAAATCTTGGCAAAGTTTGGAATGAAGAATAATCATCTAATTAACACTCTAATCGAAGGTAGAAGTAAGATATCAAAATATGATGAAGGCGAAAATATTAATCCAACTTATTTCAAAAAGTATAGTCAGAAGCCTCCGTTATTTCACAACTCTGCACCCAGATATTTTATATGGAGTTGGTCTAATCAGTCGCTTCATGGAAGAACCCAAGACAACTCATTTGAAAATAGCTAAGAGAATTCTTCGTTACTTGAAAAGAACACTAGAACATGAATTATTTTATCCATCTACAAATAACCACAACTTTATTGGATACAACGATAGAGATTGGGCTACTGATGTAGATGATTAGAAAAGCACCACAGCTTTGCTTTCTTTCTAGGAGAGACAATAGTCATCTAGTCATCAAAGAAACAATCCATTGTGACATTATCAATATGTGAAGTCGAGTACGTCATAGCTAACTCAGTAGTATGTCATGCGATATGGATAAGAAATGTGTTGAAGCATTTGGGAGTTGTACAAGAACAACCCATAAAGATTCATGTTGATAATCAATCAGCAATAGCACTAGTAAAGAATCCAGTGTTCCACGAACGAAGCAAACACATCGACACATGTTTTTACTACATCCGAGAACAAGTGAAGAATAAAGAAGTGGAATTAATTCCTTACAAGTCTCAAGACCAAATAATAGATATCATCACAAAACCATTAATACATGAAGTGTTGCTTGGAATGAAGAAATTCAGCGAATTGGGGTTGAGGGAGGATGTTGAAAATCAAACCTCAATTCACACAACGAGAAATCTAGAATGATGAAGAATGTTGAAGAAACTGGAAGAATGAAGATTGTAGAAGAAGAAGAAGCTTCAAGGAAGCTCACAATCGTTGACTGTCAAAACCTTAGAAATGAAGAAAATGTGAGAATTAAGCTGTGACCAGCTCACTGCTATCAACTATTCACACCTGAATGGAAATCCATAAATATATTGCATTTGTTGTAGTTTTAGATTATGAGATAGAGAAAAAGAAAATCATAGACATACTACTTGTATCCAAAATTCAGAAATAAAATCATAGTTTTTGTTCTTCCAAATTTATTCTCAAAAATACATTGGGATCCTATGCCCATATTGTTGGTGCTAAATTTTGGAAATCCTCTATCGACAGACATGCTAACGTGACATGAAAGATGTGATAAGGACGTGTCATGATGACATATTAAATGGAAGGTCAGAAAGTTAGCCATTGTAGCAATTTGAAAGTTACTTGTTGAGATCAATGAGTCAAGATCAAATCCAGTACCAAATCTGTCAAATGGTTCATATCAAACATGGGATACAGATGTTGAGGAAATCATGGACTTGTTGAGGAAATCGTGGGATTAGGTTATCTCTTTCTCTCATGTGGTTGAGCCTATAAATAGGTCAAGAGAGATACAAAGAAATACAATTAATCAATCATCATCAACCACTCACAAATCGTGAAGAATTATTTAGGAGTAGTTAAGTTAGCCATTTTAGGAGTAGATTAAGTGATAGCTTTCCATTCCCCATTTCTTTTCTTCTGTTGATTGCTATATTTTTTTTCCAGTTATTTGTTCTTGTTTAAGTAAATGCAACATGTGGCAAGTGACAATTTATTTGAATAATATATATTCTTTTTTTTGTTCTATCTCTTCTTTATTTAATTATCTCCAGAGAAATTCTTAATCTGTTTAAGGCATATAACTCAACCACAAAGCATGATCTTTTTCGTGTTTATTTGAAAATTAGTTTAAGTTTGTCGGTCAATCACTGTCGATTGGGCTTGAACCAACTTGTTACGAACACACTTACTGTTGAAACTTGAAATAGAAAAATATAATATGTAAAATTAGAGAGATCAAAGTGAAATTTAAAACAAATTATAGAGGCCACCAGTGTAAGGAACCTATAGTTTGTTTTGAATTTCATTTTGGTTCATGTGTAAAGTACTCTAGTTTTGCATATGATTGTTTTCTCCCTTCAAAACGTTAACATGGAAGGATCACATTGTAACAAAATAAAAAAATGTAAGATCTAAATTGTTCAAATTCAAACTAAGAACATCAAAGTGAAATTTTGCTAAAACCCCCATGCCCCTCATATTCTCTAATCACCAAATACAAAATCATAGACCTTATTCCTTCCACCAATCAAAACACACTGGGATTAACACGTGACCGTGTCTCAAGACCACGAATAACTTCTTTTCATGACAAAGGGAGTCAATCTCCTAAAGTTTTTTTTGCAATAAAATTATTACTTTGGAGACAAAAAAGTTTAGTTGGTAAAATTCTTATTATACGTTGTGGTGACGTACGTGTTGAATGGATAACAGGTGAAGAAGGGGAGCCATTTTGGAAATATCGACCACTGGAAATAGCGGTAATCAAAGGTGATTGGGAGAGCGCCATGAAATTCATAGAAAAGGAACCAAATGCAGTGAAGGATCCCATCACTCTATTGTCAGAAACAGCACTCATGATCGCGGTTAGGATGATTCGAAGAAACCATTTTGTGAAGAAGCTGTTGGAGAAGATGGCACCACAAGATCTTGCTCACTGTGATCCAGATGGCCAGACTGCCCTTCATATAGCTGCAGCAGTAGGCAACTTTGAGGCAACAAAACTGTTGGTGAAGAAGAACCCAGAGCTACTTTATGTTTGTGACAATAATGGAGATATGGCTCTCCATTACGCTGCTAGATGTAACATTATTAGAAGAGAGGTGGTTCTTTACTTATTGGACGCCACAGAACACGGCCAACAGTTTGAACCGTTTAAGGGTAAATCGGGTGCTATACTGCTGCTTTCTCTGTCAAGTTCTGGACTCTATGGTAAGTAATTGACTAAAACTGTAAATTCTACACCATTAGTCCTATAATAGTTTAAAGGTTTAGAATTATTTTAATCCTTAAAATATACGTTTATTTATCATTTAGTCCCTTGAGTCATTTTAATTTTAAAATTATCAATTTAAATCAATTTGGTTCAATTCCAAATAACTAATAAGAAAAATGATTCATGAACCGAATTTGAACTCGCCCGAATCACCCAAATTTTGTAAGCCGGACGATCATCTAGACGATTGGTGCAACCCTTATCAACTGTGGTTATCAATCTTGTCAACCAGGTTGTCACCCTTGTTACTGGACGACTGACCAGATGATCGGCATGCACAAATTCGGACGATTCAGGCAAGACAAAATTCAGTGGATATAGTAATTGTAAATTTCAACTATTGTCCCAAAAGTATATGTTTTGTGTCATTTTGGTCCTTCAAGTATCGATTTTGTTAATTTTGTCTCTCAATATTGTAAGGTTATGTTTCATTTCTTTTCTAGTAAATTATATCGGTAATCCTTACATTTTGCTCATTATGCCATTGCCATTTTGGTCCGTGTTGTTTTAATTAGTTTGATTTTGACCATTAATTTTAGATTTTGTGTCAAATTAGTCCAATTAATAACACCGATTAGAATTTTTGAATAAAAATAGTCGCTGAGTTAGCTGAGATTAATTTAGTAAGTTGAACAACTATATAATTTTACCTATAACAATGTAGCAAATGTCAAATGTTGCTTATATGCGTATTTTTCATCAAAAAATTAAAAAATTATAATTAATTGGACTAAATTGACACAAAATCATATATTTAGGATCAAAATCGAGCCAATTAAAATTATATGAACCAAAATGACACACTGACCAAAGTATAGGGACCACTCGTGTAATTTGTCCTTTATCAATGGTTCAAGATCAAATTGACAAAATTAAAAACTTTAGGGACCAAAGTGACCCAAAACACATACTTTAAAGAATATGTATGTATTTTATTATCATTCCGCTAACTATTTAGATAGTCTTTTTGAAATTGGACTAAATTGACTCAAATAAAAAAATTTCAAGGACGAAATTAATAAATTTAAAACTTGAACGATCAACGTGACAAGAAACACAAACTTTAAGGACTATACATATATTTTTATCCTAGTTTAAAATGAGGTGTTACTTTGATATCTGTAATTTTAATTTGAACAATTTTATTTCTACAAGGATTATAAATATATTTTATCCTAATTTAAATTAAGTGTCACTTTAGTATCCGTAACATATAAATGTCACTTCCTACTAAAGGTGGCAAATGGGCAAGTATGAGCAAGTAAAAACAGGTTATACATTTAAAACAATACAACCCAAACTCGTCCATTTAATAAATGAATTTAAACAGGTTGAGTTGAATTTGATAGGAGTTTGACAAATGAACTCAACCAACCAAATTTACTTAATTTTTTAAATTTTTTTAAAAAATTTATTTAAATTATTTTATTATTATTGTTTTTATTTTTAAAAAATATATATATTTTTATATTTTTTTTAAAAAATATTTTTTTATTATTTTTTTCTAAAAAAATATTTTTTATTTAAAAATTTTAGAATTGAGTGTAGAAGTGGTATCTCTTTAGATGAGCTTAAATGGGTGTCCATATAAATCCAATTTTAAATTTATGCGATGGGCTTAAATGAGTATCCATGTTTAGTCCATATAAATTCAATTTTAAATTTATGTCCATTCATAGATTTGGGTGGGTTAATATGGTTTTTAAATGAGTCTAATTAGATGGGTTCATAGATTTGGATTGGGTTTGCCATCTCTACTTCCTACTAATTACTTATTTTTCATCAATCTTACAGACATTGCTCTAATCATGCTTAAGCGCTACCCTGATTTGGTATGCATAGAAGAAGTCTCTCCTTTGCAGATGATTATTGAAAAACGTTCTTCATTTCAAAGTGGAACCTCCTTAAACTTTTGGCAGAATTTAATCTATACGTGTTAGTCTCTTCAATCTCCATGCTCTCCATCTATTACCTATTCAACAATTTTCTTTACTGATTTTTTTTTTTTTCTCTATTCATTTGTTAGAAAATCATGGGCTAATTACACCAGTAGTTCGCAAAATTGTATTTTATTGCACTTTAGTTAAGAAAAGAGGATAATAAGCAAAGGAATTCTATGAATTTTTTTTACTCATCACTCTCTGTCTCTCTCTCTCTCTCTCTCTCTCTCTCTCTCATGTAGATGTTCCTATGAAATTGGAAAACATTGCAAAGCCCCATAGCGGAGGAGATGTTGAGAATCCTGTCCAATTGATTTCTGGTAACCTTTAATCTCACTCCATCCTTACAAGCCATATATTCATGGGGATAAGAAATTAATAAAATATGGTGTGTTTGGTTGTAGGAAAATTTTAATTGTTTATTAAACATTATTTTTGAAGGCAAAATTTGCATTTTTGGAAAACCAAGAATGTTCACGTGTAATGTAATTTCAAAAACCTCACTAATCCCCCTCTAAACCTGTCAATCAAACAACCCAAAGAATTTCTCGTACTCAAATTTTGCGGCCCTCCTGCATTCCATGATTGTCAAAAAAGGAAAATTGATATCATTTTAGGTTGCCAACCCTTTTCATTTATTACTAAATCCAAACCACAACGTGTATCCACCAAAAATAAAAAAAAATAAAAAAAAAAAAATAATAATAATAATAATTTAAATTACATCTTGGGAAATTACATTTATTAATGGGTAAATTACATTTTAACCCCCAATGGTTTGTCCAAAAAACACGGAATCCCCTATAGTTTTATTTGTAACACTTAACTCCTAGACTTAATGCTAAACTGTAATTTCTGACGGATCTGTTTGTTTAAACAAAACGTGGGCTTCATGAGCATAAAAGTATAGTGCAACAGAGTGTGGGTTACACTCTTAGACCAAAACACCTCTTCTTTCTTATTCATTATATAAATATGCAACACTATCACCTTTCATGCAAAACCACCACCATCACCTTTTATTTCTTCTCCCATCTAACTACCATTACCTTCCATACAAAATCACAACCAACCAACATTACCACCATCATATTCTATGCATAACCAACACTATCACCTTTTATTTCTCCTCTCATCTCACCACCATTACATTCCATACAAAATCACAACCAACCAACATCACCACCATCATGGAATCAAACCCACTTTTCTCTCTCTAAAAATTATCCAAATCCACTTTTCTCTCTCTAAAAGTTATCTAAATCCACTTTTCTCCTAATGATTCAAATTAGTAACAAACTCAATCCATGGAATTAAACAATTAATATGTAGAAACATATAGATTTTTGAAATAGCATTGATGGGATTCATACCAACCAAACCCACTTTTTATCTTCTTCAAACTACATGCACAAACAAGCCCGAAAAGATCAGATTTTCAGATTCAAATGCACCACTTCAAGCCCTTATATCTCTTTTGTTGCAACTTTGTTTTGCCTCATTTTTGCTTCATTGGATTTACCTCACCGCCTAGTTTTCATATCACTCCTTACACACCTCATTCCATCCTTTTTGCATTCTATCGGAGCTCTGCAAGATGACCAAAAATAAGATTTTTTTTTCCGTTTTTGACGTTTCTTTGGCCCATCTTTCAAACTCCATAATTTTCTCAATTCTTAACAAATTTATCCTATTCTTTCAACAATCTCTTCACCTTACTTTATACTTCATCTTACGCCACTTGGTTTTCTCACTTCTTCCTAAAATGGGTGGTTTCAGCATGCCGAAAGTGTTGGGATTGGGGATCCCGTCCAAGACCTTCCGGAAATTATACCAAGCAACAAGACACACCCACACAGAAGGAGACATCATATTTAACGTGGTTCGGCCTCAATGCCTACGTCCACGGGAGAGTAGCCAGTTATCACCATAAAAATGGAGAGATTACAGAAAGATTACAATAGAGGAGGAGCTCACACTCTCCTTACTCTCCTCACTCTCCTCGCTCACACCGAGAGAGACGGTCTCTCCGTCTCATATCTCTCACTCTCTTTGGTTACACTTTCTCACCCTTAACTCTCCTCTCACCCTCTCCATTTATACACATTAAGATGGAGGTGGAGAGACTGGCCTTGCACATGGCCAGTTTTCTTGTGCGCTGGTTTCACATGGCCAGCTTGTTCCAACATGTTGCAGTACATGAGAAATGATCACCCCTCACATGGGGTGATCTCCAACAAATCACCCCCTCAACCCATGTGAGGTGATCCACTGTACACACTGTTGCTAATCTTGTCATGCCCAAATTTCAGCATAGTCAGCTTCTCCTCACTGAGATGTTTGCACCCCCTAAAGTTAGAGATAATACACCAGAGATATAAGAGGAGAAGAGAATCCTACATCCTCAAGTTAACTCACACTACTCTCTGATTTGGAGAGAGCCTCTGCTCTTATCTCCCACAGATCTCTTCTGCGCTTCCTGTCTCGGATGCCTTCACTTGCTATGCTTGAACTTGTGTAACCAATATATCCGACACCCCTTGATTGGATGTCCTGCACCCCCAGCTGGGATGCCCTTGACTGTCATGCATTACCTCACAGGACCAGTCATTGGAGCAATAAAAAACTCGTTGTTTATCCCATCAATGTCCTCTGTCTTTTTTGCTCATAGCTTTTCCTCTAAACTATCAGCCTTTGCCATCTGCACTTCTGAACAACCTCCTAGCGTTTCCATATGCTCGTCATCTGTGCCTTTGCATTCGCTGATTTGCTGTCCAGTAGATTGATGGTTGACAGTAGCTCCATCTGTCAAAGCATCGTCAGCTATGCAATTCCTTGCATAGTGCTCGCACCCATGGCTTCTGGTCTCCCTGCGTCAAGTTCGCCTGAGAGATCTGCATCAACTCTATCCTTCGTTGCTATGGAACTAAAGAAACCACCATAGGGAAAAGAGACTTGCCCCTCCTCGGCGCGCACTCTTGCGTTTTATCCGTCTCAATTTCTCTATTTGGAAGTTTTTGTGAACTTTCAACAACTCGCTGCTGCATACTCCTCTTACGCCTCTGTACGACACTCTAGCGTACCCTTGCACTGCTGCACGTCTGCATTTGTACTTCTGCGCTTAGTATGCTCCTCTGTAACTATTGTTTTACACGTCCACATACCACCAGTACCTACTCGTATACAGTAGCTCCAACAGCCACAGCATTTCGCTGAGCCTGAACTGGTTGCCAAATCATCCATCCGTCGATGAATGGTCTTTTTGATTGAACCAGATCTTCTGATGAACTCCGGAGATGATCATCTCTGCAATCCTCTGATCACCTCATGACCAATCCTGATCTCCCTCGATTTTCCATTTGATCAAGCCTGATCTCCTTTGGTCTTCAATGATCTATCTCGATCTGTATCTGGTTGTCCAATCTGGTCAGAATCTTTCAATTCTAACCTCTTCAGTGAATCCGCAGCGTTCTACAATATCCGGCAACCTTCCTTCGACTATTGAAGATGACAAACTCCCATGTTTTGACAATCTTTAAAAATCGTTCAAAATTTCACTATTCTGACCTTGCAGTTGCGTCCGAAACGGTTCGTTTAGCTAGGATCAACCTTCGCTACACTTCCGAGGACCTCACTGAAAAACCATCCTCGAAAGCTGGGCCACACCACAATTTTTTGAAAATTCTGGGCCAAATTGCAATTTTCATAAGTTCAGGAAATATTTCGTATTCTAACAAAATATTTCGTCCACTGCACCTGATACCGTCTGCCACTTTGATCTGCCTACTTTTTATAGAAACTCTTATTCTAAAATCTGACCATACAGATGTGTCCGGAATACTCCAAATAGTTGGAAAGCACTATTGGATCATCAGAAATGGACTCCGAATGGCTTAGATCAAGCCAAAACATTTTGGACGCCTCAGATCTGCGGCTGCACCTTAGCCGTGAAGCACTGGATCCTCTTTTTCCTGCGGCTGTACCTTCACCGAGTAGAACTGGATCCCTCCTCCTTGTGCTGACGTGGCAGATGACGTAGCGTTGACTGGCTGCCACATGCCGTTGACTAGCGGCCACGTGACGCTGACTGGACTGATGACATGGTAGCCATGTGACAGTCCCTGGCTGACGTGGTACTGACTGGTCGCTGACGTGGAGTTGACTGGGCACCACGTGTCTCGTCTTCTTTCTTCCGCCGCGCGTAGTGCGCGTGCTCGCGACTGAACCGACGCGCCGTCTCACTACACGGCGCATGAACGCGCGTGCTGCGACTGGGACTCACGCGCTTTGTTCAAGTGGCGTGTGAGGGCACGTCCCGACTCTTCTGGGGCTTTGCTTTGCATATTTAGACTCCTCTCGTCGAGACCTTGCTCCTGATATGCTGAAAACCTGATTTCGAGCAATTTGATTTCTAAACAGTTTCGAAAATCACATAGTTTTTGTTTCGAAACGCCACTAACGAGGCTCTGATACCACTTGCTGGGATCGAGGATCCCACCCAAGACCTTCCGAAAATTATACCAAGCAGAAAAACACAACCACACAGAAGAAGATACCATATTTAACGTGGTTCGGCTTCAATGCCTACGTCCATGGGAGAGTAGCCGGTTATCACTATAACAATGGAGAGATTACAGAAAGATTACAATAGAGGAGGAGCTCACAATCTTCTCACTCACCCACTCACCCGTCTTCCTCGCTCACACCGAGAGAGACGGTCTTTCCGCCTCACATCTCTCACTCGCTTTGGTTGCTCTTTCTCACCCTTAACTCTCTTCTCACCCTTAACTCTCTTCTCACCCTCTCCATTTATACACATTAAGATGGAGGTGGAGAGGCTGGCCTTGCACATGGCTAGCTGTCTTGTGCACTGGCTTCACATGGCCAGCTTGTTCCAACATGTTGCAGCACATAAGAAATGATCACCCCTCACGTGGGGTGATCTCTAACAGAAAGTTGTCCAAAAACTAATTTCACACATTCCAAAAAAAATCTCCAAATCTATTTCTTTCTTTTTCATCATCCACCATCTTCTGCTGCTTCATAGCACTTTGTAAAGGGTGGTTCTTGGTTTTGACGGAGCTGGGCGATGGTAGTCGTGATAGTCTAGTGGTGACGTCGAGCTTGCAGTGATGGTGACTGTGGAGCTTGATGGTAGTGGTGATGGAACTTGGTTGTGAAAATGGTTGTGAACTTGCTGTTGAAAGGTGGTAGTGATGATGGTAGTCACGATGAGAGAGAAGATATATATATATATATAGAGAGAGAGAGAAAGAGAGAGAGAGAGAGAGAGAGAGAGAGAGAGAGAGATACGAAATAATACAAATCAAATGACTGAGTGTAAAATATTTAGGGGTATTTATGACTTTTTATTATTTCTGTTACGTTTGTTCAAAATTACAGTTTGGTATTAAGTCTAGGAGTTTAAGTGTTACAAATAAAACTATAAAAGATTCCATATTTTTTGAGCAAACCAAAGGTGATTAAAGTGTAATTTACCCTTTATTAATTGAAGAATTCATTTTAAGCGTTACTTGTGAATAAAGCATTGAAAATCTATTTATATTTGAAATCTTGTCTCCGATTTGGTAGCAATTAGTTTGCCACCACATCATTATTTGACTCTCATATTTTAATTGGGTTAATATTTGTTGTGCAGTGAAGCCAAGATTGCGCACAATGTTTTGGGAAGTTGTTGAAAAAATTGGTAGGGATTGGGGTGAATATATTATATACCCTTTTTTACTTTTTTGCTAGACTATAATTTTTTTCTTTCTTCTTTTTTTTTTTTTTTTTTTTTTTTTTACGTCTTTAAAAAAAAAATTATAGTGCCACAAATGAAGCGCATCCGAGAAAAGAAATTGGAACACCATCAAGCACGGGAGCTTGTCCAATGCATTTGCACAGAAGTTGCAAAAACAAGTTTCAGAAAAGTTATTAAGATACTTGCGCCAGCGTTATTCAAAGCAACATCGGCTGGGATTCATGAAATTGTTGAAAGTATTATAGAGTCATGCCCTTTTATGATCCGTCTTTTAAACCTGAAGGAGCAAAACATATTCCAATATGCAATTGCATGTCGTCGTGAAAATGTGTTCAACCTCCTATATCAACTTGAGGAGTTTAGTTATATGATTCTGTTACTACAGGACTTGTCGGGGAACAATGCTCTGCATTCGGCTGCATTGTTGGGACCTCAGCAGCAACTCAGTCTCAGAGAAAGTGCAGCTGGTGCAGCTCTACAAATGCAGCGCGAAATCCAATGGTTTCAGGTAAGATTTTCCATTCCCCCTTGAAGCACGGACACGGCGAAATAGAATAGGAGGACACGCTGGGGACATATACATTTGGCGTGTCCTTTTATTTTTTTATTTTTTATTTTATACGGGACACCGTGGCCGACACAGCAGGAAGAAGAGGAGAGAAAAAAAAAAATTCAGAAATCCCTACACCAATTCGAACGAAATAGAAAAAGGAGAGAACAGACCTAAATTTAAAAATAAATAAATAAATAAAAGAGAGAGAGAGAAAATAGGAAAATCAACTTGTAATTCAAGAGAAGAGAATCGAACCTGTTCCATCTCCATTGATCTCCATCTCCGGTCGATCTCCATCGCCTCTTGCCTGTCGCTCTCTCGCTTCTGGCTTCTCTCTCCTCTCTCGCTTCTTGCGTCGGTCACTCTTCGCGGATGTCTCTCTTCTTTTTATTTTTTTATTTTTTCTGATTATAATAGATATTACGGAGTAATAAATATAAACCCTATTTATCACATTATTATCGATGAATAGTGTTATATGTACTAATTAATTTATTAACTAGTATATCAACACTATAATTATGATATTATTATTAACTTTATTTATTATAGAAATTACAAATACTAAAAATATCTTAAATTATATCACATCATACATTATTTAATGTATTAATTAGTGGATATAATATTATTCTATGACGATGGTGGACTGATGCAATGGTTGATTTTTATATGGTGCATAGTGGTTGGGATTATAATTTTTTTAAATGTATTATTTTTTATATTTATAATTATTTTAATATATTTTTTAATTTTCTCTATTTAATTTTTTAATTTTTAATTTTTATAAATATAAATGTAGTAATTTATATATATATATATATTGAATTAATGTTAATTTTTATTAATAATTTTGATTGTTTAGTAATATAATGTTAATTTACATAGTAAATATATATATAAATTTTTTTAAAAAAATTCCGTATTCCCCACCGTAATTCTGTATTCCCCATCGTATCCGTATCCCTATGTTTTTGAAATTACTGTATCTAGTGTCCGTATCCCTATATTTTTGAAATTACTATATCCAGTGTCCGTATCCGTATCCGTATACATACTTCATAGCATTCTCCAAGGGAAATAAATAAAATGATTAAGCAATTTCTTTATATTTCATTATTCTCTTAATTACTTGACTTTACCACACAAATTACATATGCCATTGTTTTAACTATGAACTTTGTCAACTTAGATGTCTTAGGACAACCCCTACCGTACTCAAAGTAGAGATTGTTGATCTTAAACCTGTGTATGAATTATGAATTTGCATAGCGATTTGGAAATAAAAAGGGAACTCAAAGAAAAAAAATTTAGCTTATATGTTTCATTCATTATTCTCACATTTTTTCTTTTCCTTTCTGAATTCTTATCTAAATCCATGATTCAAAAACAACTAAGTTTGAAATAGAAGAAAGTTGCTTTCTGATTCCAAAATCCCCAAGTTTTGATGCAAAAACTTTCTAGACTGAGATGTCTCATGACAACCCCTTCCCACTACTCAGATTGTCATTGAGCTTTTAGATGAAACTTGCCTTTATTATTCCAAAGCCATTTTTTGTTAATTTGTACAGGAAGTAGAAAAATTGGTACGGCCTACAGACAGAGAAGTGAGGAATACTAATGGAATGACACCTGGAGAGGTATTTACTGATACACACCAGGAGTTGGTAAAGGAAGGAGAGAGGTGGATGAAAGACACTGCGACTTCATGCACAATTGTAGCTGCCCTCATTGCCACCGTGGTTTTTGCAGCTGCCATTACAGTGCCAGGTGGAAACAACAACAATGACGGACATCCATACTTTTCCAAACATAAAGCCTTTATAATCTTCGGCATATTTGATGCATTAGCTCTTTTCTCATCCATTGATTCTGTGTTAATGTTTTTATCCATCCTTACTGCTCGCTACGCAGAACAGGATTTTCTCTATGCTCTCCCCAAAAGATTAATCATTGGTCTTGTTACATTATTTGTCTCTATATTATCCACGATGATTGCCTTCGGAGCCACACTCTATCTAATGTTTGGAGATAATAAGGTCTGGATTCTTGTTCCTATCGTTGGATTCTCCTGTATACCTGTGACCATGTTTGCAGCCTTGCAATTTCCTCTCCTTGTAGTGATGATCAAATCCATCTCTGGTTCGGGCGTCTTTGGCAAGCAAAGTGATCGTATGCTCCACTAGGTTAAAGACACCAAATGTTTGAGAATGTGAAAACTTATCTTTCACCTAACTCCTCTAGTATTCGATGCTATTTCAAATTACAGTTGCTATATGATTTGGTGGTGCAATGCAATAAGTAATAAGAATATTCAGTTGCTTTCTAAGTAATTAGTTATAGCTGTTTGATTACTTTGTCATTGTCGTCAAATTTCATTGATAAAATATGAGTGGTGGTAGTCATGTATGTGAGTTATAGCTGTTGGTATTGGTTCTGCTATTTTCTCTCCATTTCTTTTATGATGGGATTTACAAATGGTATTTATATTTAATTTTTTATAAAAAAAATAAACAAATAATTATTTGAGTTAATCACACTTTCTTACTCTTGTAGACTTAAAAGTGTAGAAATTGAATTAATCAAATTAAAATTATAAAGATTAAAATAAAATTTAAATCAAATTATAGAGGTCAAAATATAAATAATCCTAATTATTTTTGTACCATTTTGAATAGCAGTGACAAATTGTGACATTTTGACAGTACAGGATATCTTTTGACTTTATTTAGTTTTATTTTGACATCCACTATTGGGGATATACTTTAATAAAAAAGAAAAAAGTGGTGTTTTGATTGCCTCTAGATCACATGTTAGACGAAAGGAAAGTGGTGTTTGGAATAAGGATTTCAAACTATTTGTGGAGGAAATTAAAAATTCTATTTCACTTCCTTTTTCTTTTTATATATATATATATATATATATTTTTAAATCTTAAATCTTAAATTTAAACACAATTTGAAAAGAAAAAAAATATATGAGTAAAATATAAATAGATTTCACTAATATTTTTTTTCTTTTTCATTCTAAATCCTTACTTAAATCTAGAATTGGGCAAGTATCCGTCCGACTTGTCAAAATCAAATGGCTCAAACAAATTTATTACAGGATGGTCAGTTTTTAAGATTTGAGCAGAAAAAAAAAAATATGAGTAAAATATGAATAAAATATAAATAGATTTCACTAATATATTTTTTTCTTTTTCATTCTAAATCCTTACTTAAATCTAGGATTGGGCAAGTATCCGTCCGACTTGTCAAAATCAAATGGCTCAAACCAATCTATTACAGAATGGTCAGTTTTTAAGATTTAAGCATATGAATGTAGATGCATGTTCTCAATCTACCTAAGTTCGGAAGGATGGCGGATGGAAAGCCACCCGACTTAACCTGATCCGCCGACACCCCTAAAAAAATGATGTTATACTTTACGCTTTGTGTGTAAAATATATATATATATATATATTATTTAGTAATCATATTTGTTATTTATGAAATATAAAATGTAGATTTTTTTATTTTTATTATAAAATGAAGAATCAAAAATTTTGGGCCCAAATTAGTAAAGAATTATTGAAAAATAGTTCCAAAAAAAGGCCCAAAATTGTAAAGTCCAAACCGCTAAATTGATCCGCATTCACCCCATGTCTTGCTCAACCCGCGTATACTAACTAGCAAGGAATTCTATTTACACTCAAAAAATCATTAAGTACGTTCAATTTCTCAGTACACTATTAAATTATTTAGAGTTACAATTTATTTTCAATACACTATATTTTTTTTCTCCAAATTACTCTTTAAGGTACACCCAAATAATAAACAAACCAAAAATCTCAAATTACACCACTTTAAAATAACAAAAACCACCCTTACACAGGTTTCTCATTACAACTATTCTTTTTATTTACTTACAAGGAACGATGATACTGCTGAAAGAGAACGACAAAGGAGGACGATCAAGGAGAATGATGAAAAATTAAGATTTTTTATTTGGGACTTTGATTTGTACATATTTTTTAGCCGCATTTTATCTCTTTGGGTTGCATAGTGGAGAATCACGAATGTTGCCAGACCTAGATGAAGGAATAGCAAAATTAATGGAGAACGAATGTTGCCAGAGCCTCAACAAATGTAGAGTCTCATCGTGTATATATATATATATATATTTGTGCTTTGAAATTTAAAGAAACAGAGTTCTACAACAAAGAAACAGAGATATATCAATTGTAGAATTAATAATCTCACAATAACAATATGAGTTTTGTTACAAATCAGTCATTTTTCATGACTCAAAATTTTGATTTTACTTTTTCAATAAGAAATAATAATATTGATGATAATGATGAGTTTTGATGGGGTGGATAGAAATTTTAGAGTGAGGAAAAAAATAAAGAGAGAATAAATGAAATTTGGAAAACAAGATGAACAGAGTTGAATATGATAAATGCATACAAGTAGTTTAGGTATAGCACGAGAAAAAATAATATTTTATTTTAAGATTTCAAGTAGTTTAAGATTTCATGTGAGAATTACAGGTCCTAGAAAAGATCAGACGATCTGTTATAGAAATGGATCCGAACGACGCTCACCAAAGCCATATGCAAAGAAGTAAAATACTTAAGAACTGCTGAAGGGTTGTGGAAAAAGTTGGAGAAATGGTTCGGTCAGCCAATTATCATCACTTCTTCAATGGCTTCTTCTTCTTCTTCCTCAAGAAATTCTTCATCTAATATTGTGGAATACCCAGTAGTGTCTGAGTTTGTGAAGAAAAGTCTGTCAGTCTATGAAAACAACTACTTGGAGTGGAGACAACAGATGTACAGCCTGATAAAGAGTGAAGGATTGGTGGGTTTGGTCAGCGCCCGTGTCTTGAGATAATTCATATGTCATGTATTAATAGTCAAATTTTTAGTTACATTTTTGTGTATATATTGCATTAGAATCTTGAATCTAGGATCACGTATATTTTGCTAATTTTGTTTTGCATCTTTCCACGGGACGTTAATAAATACTATGCGAGTATTTATACTTTAACAGCTCATTTGTATGTGTTTATTTTATTATGTCTAAGCATCTTACCATACGACTATTTATTTAAGTGATATATCTCTGGAATAATATCGATTTTTATGTTTGTGAACTCAATTTCTTTTGAGTTGTACATTATTCAAAACTCTTCAAAAATACATGAAATCAAACATTTCAAAATGAATGATATAATCTATATTTGTTTGCTTAACATAGTAAATTTTAGCATTATTAATAATCGGAATATGAACATATAAAGTCAAGAAAACTTATATCATAGTTCAGTAAAGGCTGATCTTTTGATAAAGTGAGCAGGGTGCTCAATTAATGATATCATTACTTATGATATTATCAATTAATAAAAAAAATTGAGAATTTGAACTATAAATCAAATTTTTGTATGGATAAGGTAACAAAAATGCCAGGGCTCCATAGATTACCCAGCAAAATGACTAGAAAAAGTACTGTATAATTGAGATTCAGTGTGAATTTCATTATAAAAAAATTAAATTCAGACCGCGCTTCACTTTTCTAATAAAAATTCAGATGACTCTTCTAGATTCTTAAAAAAAAAAATTCATATAACTCTCCCAGATTGCTAGCTTTTCTGATCTAGGCCAACATCATACTAAAAGACAAAGCATTGCCTCCACCAGATCTCTCCATCCACAGGGTTCCAGAAGGCCAAATTCAATATATATATATATATATATATGTGTGTGTGAACTATATTCATTATCGATGTGACTCATCTCATTAATTTTAAATCTACATCAAATATCTAATTTTCAATGTAAATTTCAAGATGAAAATTTATAATACTTAACATTTTTCTGTTGGTAAAAAGATGCCTTTGAAATTTTGTAGCTAATATTGAGATTGCAAAACTTGTACTCCAATAATAATGGAACTAGTAAGCAAAAAATTAACTAAAAATAATCTTAAAGTTTGACTTTTATAACAAATTAAATTCCGGGATACAGGGAAAATGCTACGTGCACCAGAAAGAAACAAATAACAACATAAAAAAGATATGTTCTAATCACCCAAACATTTCAATAGATTTGCTATACCAATTTTTGAGTAATTTGCTATCCTTATAAAGTTGCAGCAACTGTTCTACCAACTCATCCATGTCTTCCTCTCCTCTCATTCTTATCTCTTCACTACTGAGTCTGTCATTCATGTCTCTCTTGACCTCCTCTCATTCTTATCTCTTCACTACTGAGTCTGTCATTCATGTCTCTCTTGACCTCCACATACACACCAATCTCCTCCACTAGTCTACTATTTATTGGCTGGTCCAAATGCATGGGCATGGCTACAATTAGAACCCCAAACTTTAAACTTTCCATTATAGAATTCCATCCACAGTGACTCACAAAGCCACCAGTGCTTGAATCAGTTAAAATTCTTCCTTGTGGAGCCCAACCCTCCACAACCATTCCTCTCTCTCCTACCCTGCCAAGAAATCCCATTGCCAAAGCCTCTTCAACCTTAGCTTCCTCTCCCATAGGAAACCTAACAACTCATATGAAGTTAACATTGCTAAGCCCTAGACCATGAGCTTTCTCTTCAATCTCTTCCTCGGACATAAAATATTAACTGCCAAAAGAAACAAACACAGTGGAGGACTCATCCTTGCTATCAAGCCACTCCATGATCTGTGTGTGCTTGTTTTCATTAACAATTTCTTGAACAAGTGGACCAACTGGGTCAACCTTCCTCCCATCTAGAACTGACAGATAATCGATGCATTTTCCTTCAAGCTCTCTAAAAGTGTCGAACAACATAAAGTTGCAAGATGGTTGATCATTTACAGGGGAACTTGTATTCATTAGCAGAAGTCTCAACCATTCGGCGATACGGGATGTCAAGGAATCCTTGAAGGTGCATTTTCGGAAATGGGAATTCAGCACCACCATGGTCAAGGTTCTTAATCATGTGAAGACAAAAAGAAAACACCCTAGCTCCAGTAGTCACGAACTGAACTGCTTTAATATTACAAGAGGATGCAATCATTGGTGTCCACGACGGCTGAAATGATTAATACGCATGTCTGGGCTTAGTGTGTTGAGGATGCTTGAGACATTTGGGATTGCCATATCAAAGGCTGTTCTGAGGGTGTAATTGAGATGAGTTGGTAGTCCATTGGTGGTGTGGTAGTGAGGAGGAAGCTCAGGCAATGATGGGAGGTGGATTTCGACTAGTGTGATGGAGAGAGAGTACTTCTCAGTGATTCTTTTCTTGATGGATTTGAGATTGATTGGTGTAGAACACAAATACACCAAGAAGTTTTTGTGTGCGAGTTTCTTGGCTAGTTCTAGGAATGGAGATATGTGACCATGGACCAAAAATGTTGGCATTAGGACATTAATTTTGCTCTGTTTTGTATCCATGATTTCTCTCAGTTTCAAGTTTAACTTCCGTTCTGGTGATTGGTGATCAACACAACACTGTTGATGAGCTCAAAAACATTATATTATATAACGATGTTGACGCATGAATACCCCGATGAAAACTAGAAGCCAATGCGTGTACTCAATAATATAAACGCAAGGGACACAGACAAACAGCCAGGACTCTGGTGTCAGTGCTTGCGTATGGAATTTCGCCGTACACAATTCACTAGACCAGACAAACAGTTTAAATTCAAAGACTTCAGATTGGTATCAGTCATCAATCTAAAAGGAAGAAGAAACAGTTCAGCATTATTGGTATTAGGCAATTTTCTCATGTACACACAATATGGTGGTTGGTTTGTTCATCAAACATAGCTAAAGAAAGAACGTTTTATTCTTATGGAAAAACTAACATTATTCATAAAATCAAACAAAAGTTGGGGAATTGTTCATTCTCAAAAGCAACTAACCAGCAGGAATTGTTCATTCTCACTGTCAATCATGTTTTAATTTGAACTTAATAAAACAAACACAAATCTTTCTTGCTGGAGAGCAAATAGAGCTTTCAAACCACATCAATCAAATTAAATACAGGTAGGATAACAACAATTTTTAGGGTTTTATACAAAATCAGTAAATTATAATTCAACATTAGGGTTTTACTTTACATCGTAAATTTAATTTAGGGACATTTATACACAAGTCCTAATTTATGAACTTTATACTCCATTAAATCTTAACAAAGATTTTTAGACTTTCAAGTTTTATTAAAATTTTAATAGTCGGAATTGCCTTTCAAATAATAATTGTTCATCATTTATGATTATCTATAAAGGAACATGATGATTTGACATTTATTTTGATTTTTTCAAAAGTTTAAAACATAAACTTTCAAATTAAAAAAAAAAAAAAAACTATTTTTTTAAGCCAACTATCACAATATAGACACATATAGACACCAACTTCTCAAGTTAAAACATCAACTTTCAAATTGAAAAGTTGGGCTACAAACTTCTCGAGTTACCAAGCATTACCCTTTTCTAAGCCAATTATCACAATATAGACACGTATGCTATAATTTCAGTCAATTTAAACATAATTTAAATTAGTGATAAGTAAATGAAAAAGAGAGCAAAATTACAAGAGGTCAATTTCACTATTTTTAAATGTCCAAGAAAATATAAAACAGTCAACCAATAATAGCAGTAGTTCCAGAGAAAAATTATTAGGTGCTGTAAAAAACAAATACAAAGTGAAAATAATGAATTCGGTTAAATACTTTATACGCTTAAATCAAATATAAAGATCATACGGTGAATCACATACCTTCAATAACAAACTTGATTCTCCCAGCGATGGAGTCAAGATCACAGTGATGAGTGTTACCCTTGAATCTACAATATAAAGGCTCTTGCTTGTTGTCCAATGACAGAGTTAAAAGCAGAACTCTATCAAGTCTCATAACTTTGATATAATTATATTAACAGCTTTGACAATAACGGGCATCGTAACATTACATTTTTATCCTCCTTTACAATAATGAAATTATCTTTATATTGATGTATTTTGATTGTAAACCCTATACTAACTTTTCACATCAATAAAATTATTTCTTTTGCTGATCAAAATCACAACAAAATCCTATCCCACTTTCTTTTCTTTATTTGTATTCATTTATTTATTGCTTAGAGTCAAAGAAATGAGGGACACTAATGACATGAGGCCGATGAGGGACACTAATGACATGAGGGACACTAAAATTTTTGTGAAAAAGCTAGTGGAGCATATGTCACCGGAAGATCTAGCTCTAGGTGACACCAGATGAAGGACAGCCCTTCACAGGGCTGCAGGAACTGGCAACATTGAGGCAGCCAAACTGTTAGTGAACAAGAACCTGCACCTGCCAAATGCTCAGACCTGTGATAAACGAATTCCTTTGTTTTTTGCAGCTGCTCATGGTCATAGAAAGATGGTTCTTCACTTGTTGAGTGTCACTACTAGATGATGATAATGATGAGACAAAGCCTAAGCCCAGCACCAATCATTTGTCTCGATTCTTGTCTCCTTCTCTGTTCAATGCCAATAACTTATTGCCATATTCTCAAAATCGAAAACTAACGGAGGATGGTACGAGGAAAGGGATAGATGATCTCAGGTGGCAATTGCTCGAAAGCCTTCTTCGTTCTGAAGTGGAACATCCTTCAACTTCTTCAAAAACAAAATCTGTCCGTGTTAGTGTATTTGGCCACTTCACTCTCCTCTCTATGCATTACCTATTCTGCAATTTTCTCTATTGATGATTTATTTATTTAATTTTGGGTCAATTACACTTAATTTTTATTTTTATTGAAATCAATACACTTTTTTTTAATGTTTTCACATATTTCAGGACACTTTTTACTTTAATTTCAATATGAACAACGCCCCAACAACACTCTTTATCATTTTTCATATAATAACTTCTTCTTTTTTTTTTTTTTTGGATAAATATTTGTCATATAATAATTTCTCCTTTAGAAACACATAACTCACCTAACTATTTGTTCTGTCTTTCAAGTGTTCTTCTGAAATTGGAAAACATCACAGAGGATAAAAGGAGATGCGATATTGAGAATGCTGCCAACGGCTTCATTTATGGTGTGCCTGACAGTAAAGCATTGAATCTCTAACTTCACTGTAGCCTTTAGACCTTTTTTAGTTATTTTTGAATAACAAGGGGTGAAGTGTTCCAAGGTCTAATTAGATTGGGTAAAGTGAATTTTGCTCTAAAAACTAAACTAACTGCAGTCATGAACTTAATACAAAAAAGTCCAAAAGACTAACCTATACAAAACTCTTAACTAGCGTGGTGCTAATACAATTCATGAGTTTTACCTATTTATAGTACTAGTAAATAAACATCTCTAGCCTCTCACGTGGATGAGAAATAAAAATTCTATATTTTTCTTAAATTCTATGTAATCTTAGGTAAATTTTTGCATAATTTATAACCTCTTATCCAAAAATATTATACAATATGCAACATCTGTGTGTGGATAGGCCATAATTACAAACAAAACAAAACAAAAAAAAAAAAAAAAAAAAATCACCAATGATAATTAGGAATTCTGTGTTTATTTATCAAAAAAGAAAAAAGAAAAAAGAAGATTAGGAATTCTGTGAGTAAGCATAATAATGATTCAAATAGTGTTTGCTACAAATTAAGATGCGTTAATGTTAATTCTCACAAAACAATCAAGCCTTTCACAAGCATAAGTAACTTTTATTTTCACAACTTTTTTTTTTAAGATGCTGCAATTAAACACTATATATAAGAATTGATCGTTTAGTGTGTGATTCAAAGATGATGATGATCATCTTTGTTACCAAGTCGATACTACAAAAAGAGAAAATCAGAAGAAACACTAACCTTTTTTGATGGTTGTTGAGGCTGAGAAGCGAAGATGAATGAATCTCAAACACCTCCACCGCCTCAAGAAGCCAATCTACCACCTGCGCCGACAATCGCCGCTCTCCGGGCCGGACTTCAACTGCCACACCGGTCAATTGCGTGATCGATATCGGAGTAGATACTCGATGGTGGTGGGGGCTGGTGAGAAGAGGACGTAGGAGGCGGAGATTCGGGTTGCGGAGAGGGCGGGCGGACAAGTGATTTGGTGCTCATAACTAGCGGG
Organism: Camellia oleifera; assembly: GCA_022316695.1. Taxonomy (NCBI): domain Eukaryota; kingdom Viridiplantae; phylum Streptophyta; class Magnoliopsida; order Ericales; family Theaceae; genus Camellia; species Camellia oleifera. The sequence continues at coordinate 16,030,319 of CM039314.1, read as the reverse complement.
CCGGCACCGATGCGTGTGCAAACTTTGAAAAAAAAAAAACAAAGAAGTACTGATAGACAATCCGAGAAATTCAGTATACACTTTTTTAGAAATTGTGTATTATATATATATATATATTTAGCTATGTTATTTTATTTTTGGAGTTAGGTTTTAATAAATAAACTTATTATTTAATATGTGTTATGATAATTAATAATATTTTTTATCAAACATTATTAAAAAATGTCATAAATTATTAATTTTTAGTGATAGTTTAAAAATTTTTGTTACAAAAAATGTCATTTATTATAAGTTTTAGCGATAATTTTAAAAAATCATCACAAAAAGTGATTAGTTTTTAACTTTCAATAACAGTTTGAAAAATTCATCATAGAAAAAATCACTAATTGTAAGTTTTAGTGACAATTTATAAAAATTGTGACAAAAAAAGTCATTAATTATCAATTTTTAGCGACATGCAAAAAATTGCTATAAAAAATTATTTTTAGTAATGATTTTACTAACACTTATTTTCAATAGGACTTGATGTAAATTAAATTAAACTATTAGGACCTATTGGTAGTTTACCATTTATTATTTAGTTATAACTAATTTTCTTCTTTAGTTATGATATTATTTTAATTATGAATCATAAATTTTTTTGTTATGTCTCATATTATATTTAGGAGTTGTTTGGGATGTCCTAAATAAGTGTAGTTTTTGATTTTTTGGACTAAAAAGTTGAGGAAAAAAATATGGTTGTTTGGGTTAACTTTTTGACTTTTTATAAAAAAATGTATATTAAAAAATTATATAAATTAGTGTGTAGGGAAATATTAGGATTAGAAGTTGTGCAGCCGTAATTTTTGACTTTTGGTGAATAGTAATAATTTTTTAACTTTTTGAGTAATTTTTTAACTTTTTGACTTTTTAATTTTTTAGCCACATGCCAAACTTGGCCTTAGTTGTGATTTGTTTTAGTTATGATTTAGAAATTTGAAATTATGTCATTTTTTTTTTTTTTTTTTAATTATAAGGTGCTTATGTTTCCCCTTGAATTAGCTCGCCCGAATTGTTATAATGATGTAAGTCAGGCGACCTGCTTGGATGACCGGTGTTACTCTTATCAACTATGTTGGTAGTGTTTGCGTTTTTTGTTTATGTTTATAAAAATTTTATAAATTGATTTTTATTTATTTTAAGAAAAATATAAATTACAAATGCGTTTGGTTTGAGTAAAATGTTTAAAAAATTTTAAAAACATAAACAAAAAAATATGTTTGTTCAGACCTAAAATATTTATATTTATTTTTGTTATTTATGACAATGGGATCACACACATTATAATTGAAAAAAAATTAATTAAAAAAATAATTGAAAAAAATTAATTAAAAAAATAATTGAAAAAAATTTAATTGGGAAAAAAATATTTGAAAAAAAAATTAATTAAAAAAAGATTAATTGAAAAAAAAATTAATTTAAAAAAAATTATTTGGAAAAAAAATAACTGAAAATAAATTATTTGAAAAAAAATTTAATTGAAAAAAAAATTAAAAACTGAAAACGTAAACTCATTTTTTGAGTTTATATTTTTTCCTCAAATTTATAAACCGAGACAACCATTTATAAACCAAAAAAATTATCAAACAAGTTTTTGTGATAGTTTTTTAAATTTTTGTAAATATAAACTGAAAACGGAATGATTACCAAACAGGCCCATTGTAAACCACAGATGTCACTCTTGTCAACTGGCATCCTCCCGAATAATTGGCATGTACAAATTCGAGCTATTCGGGTGAGCCTAAATTTAGTGGATGTAACATTTTTGTAAGTTATTTTTTCTCAACTAATGTTTTAAAATTCGAACTGATGGTCAAATCCAAAAAGAGACTGGACTAAAAGTCACTAGTTCAACCGTTGGGCCAACTAAAATCGAACCTTGATGTCATAGTTATATATAAATTTATAAATTTATTAAAAAATATACTTAAAATATAGCGATCCAGGTTTTCCCCTGACTTTTATTGTGTTCCGGACTCGGGTTCCGTGGTTGTATGTGTTGTCTATATCTTGTTTCTTCCCTTTAATTCTTTAAGTTGAGTTTTGGGACTTGTTGGATAAGTTTGGAACAGGTTGGTTGTTTATTGGTGCAAATAGTTGCTGCCCAGGTTTTGGCTTCTTCGCTCGAGCGAGGCTTTTTGCGCTCGAGTGAGCCTTGTGTATTTGCTTCTTCGCTCGAGCGAGCTTTCTTGCGCTCGAGCGAGAAATGAGGGTCTTCAGGTTTTCTCTCAGACGCAGCTTTTCTGGGAAGGTGAAAATGCGTCGCTCGAGCGAGATTTCTTGCGCTTGAGCAAGCCTTGTGAAATTGTTCTTTCACTCGAGCGAGACTTCTTGCCCTCGAGCGTGCATCCGTGTTGGTGGCAGACCTAAAGCTTTGCATTGTGCGCTCGAGCGAGGACACTTGTTGAGTTTAGTCACTCAAGTGATAACTCCTTCGCTCGAGCGAGCCTCGCATATATCAGTTCGCAGCAGCGATATTTTGTATCACGTTTTGGCCCCATTTTCAGTCAAAACCCTAGCACAATAGCCTCTCTCTAAAACTCTCTCTCTATTCAAATACTCCTTGATTTAGAGTCTCCTTACCCTACTTCTTTTGTAAAAAAGATAGAGTATCGCATGGGCTTCCTTTTGATCCGAAAAAGTTCAAATTTGGAGTGTCTTCAAGTTTCTCATTCTTTCTCTTTGAGCTTCTCCATTTGAGGTAGGGATGTTCTATGCTTTAATATGAATTTTAACCTAGACATTTGTCATTTTGTATAAATGGTGGAATTTGGGAGTGATTTGGGTAAAGTTAAGATTTGAGTTTTAAACTAAAGAGGGGTTTCTTGTTGGCTTGTAAAATAACCTTGGAGTTTCATGCATGAGGTTCTTTATTGTTGAAATGGTGGGATTTATACCTATGGGTTGATGTCTTGGAATAAGGGAAATATGGCCCTAAGTTGAGTTGAAATAAATATTTATGTAAATAATGAAATTGGTTTGAGAATTATGAAATTGAGGAAATATGTGTTTGAATGGTGTAGTTGGAATGATAAATCACTCACTTATGGAAACGTTGATAAATTATCTGTTGATAGATTTATTTATCTGTTTAGAAATATCTGTTTTGGGCTATTGGTGGAGGATAGCTATGATTGTTGTAGAAATTGCATGATCATTAGGTGAATTGAAACTTATCAATTGGATTATGTCATTGAATATGACAGTTGGATTAAACCATTGAATAGGTGATTTATTTTGTCATTGTATATGACAACGTGTTTAAATATATTGTATATGTATTTTTGTTTGGGAGGAGATAAGGGATGTACTCCATTGTGTGGGAGGAGATAGTATAGCGATCTCGGTTTTTCCTCCATTATTCATTGATTTCTGGACTCGGTTCCGTGGGTGGTGGTTGTTGTCTATATCTCATTTCCATCATTTAATTCTTTGTGTTTGAGTTGTGGGATGTGTTGGGTAAATTTGGAACAGGTTGGTTGGGTGTTGGAACAAATGGTTGCTGTCTAGAATTTGGCATCTTCGCTCGAGCGAGACTTTTTGCGCTCGAGCGAGCCTTGGGTTTTTGCTTCTTCGCTCGAGCTAAGGTTCTTGCGCTTGAGTGAGCTTTCTGTGATGTGTCTATTCGCTTGAGTGAGCACTCTTGCGCTCGAGCGTGTGTCTGCGTCTAGATTGGACCTGAAGGTCGGTATTCTTCGCTTGAGTGAGCTTTCTTGCGCTCGAGCGAGCGAGCCCTATGTTTTGAGTTTCTTCACTCGAGCGTGCTTCTTCGTTGCAGACCTGAAGCTTTGCATTGTTCGCTCGAGCGAGGTTATTTTGTGTTTGGTCACTTGAGCGATCACTCATTCGCTCAAGCGAGCCTCGAATATATCAGTTCGCAGTAGCGTGTTTTTACACCATTTTTGAACCTCTTTTCCACTCCAAACCCTAGATCCGACTCTCTCTCTCTACACACTCCTTCTCTCTACAAATACACTTGATCTAGAAGGTTTCTACCCTACTCCTTTTGTTAAAAAGCTAAAGTATCTCGTAGGCTATCTTTTGATATGAAAAAGTATGGATTTGGAGCACTTTCAAGTTTCTTCTTCTTCTCCTTTGGGCTCCTAACTTCGAGGTAGGGATGATCTACTGCTCATTATGAGTTTTGACATAAATGTTGGTTATTTTGTATAGATGGTGGTGTTTGGGAGTTTTAGTTAAAGTTAGGATTTGATTTAAAATTATAAAAGAGAGGTTTTCATGTCCTTGGGCTCCATTGTGTATGAGAGGTCCTAAGGTTGGGTCCATTTGTGTATAACTGATGAAATTGAGTATTTGGGACTTGATGTTTGAAAAGGAAAAGTTTTGCCCTAATTAGAAATTAAATAAAGTATTTGGTAAAAATATGAAATTTAATTGAGAATTATGAAATTGGAGGAAATTGTGATTAAATAAAGTAGTTGGATTGATAAATCACTCACCCATGAAAAATGTAATAATTTATCTGTTTGATATATTTATTTACCTGTTTAGAGATAATTGTTTTGGGCTATTGGTGGAGGATAGCCATGATTGTTGTAGAACTACATGATGATTAGGTAAATTGAAACTAATCAACGGGATTAAGTCATTGAATATGATGGTTGGAGTAGCACATTGAATATGTGCTTTAATTGATCATTGTATATGATAAAGTGTTTAAATACATTGCATATGTATATTTGCTTGGGAGGAGATAGGTGATGTACTCCATGGTTTTGGAGGAGATAAGGGATGTACTCCACTGTTTGGGAAGAGATAGGAGATGGACTCCATTGATAATTAAGTTGGCCGGAGTGCCCAGGGTGAAAGTCCCAAAATCTTATATACATTTGAATGACGTTGATGATTGAAGTGTTGAAAATATGAGTTGTAGTCTCATTTCGAATTGTTAATGATTGAAGTGTTGATAATATGAGTTGCAGTCTCATTTTGAATTATTTGAGTGAATAATGAACCATGCTTATAAATTAACTTGGGCAAATGAATAGAAGTGGATTTGAAATTTGAATATACTCGTTGGTGGCTTGTAATGGGTATAAATTGGCTTATAAGTGTTTAACCATTTATTTGAATGCTAATGTTTTAGTTATTTCTCATATTTGGTTTAGCATATCTCTACTGGACTTTGGCTCACCCTACTTGAGACACCATTTTCAGGTACAGGTGACATGCCGCCTCCAAGGTCTTAGCTTGGGAAGTTTAGGAGTTGAAGACTCTGTTTGTTATTTGTTTTGTTGCTTACATGTAAATTCAAGCCAATGGCTTTACCTGTGAAAGAGTTAGAACTCTTCTTTTGTTGTAACCAAGTAACAACTTGGGAAGATATAAGCTCGCAGGGCATTCTGTTATGTTGTAAACATTTGGAACTTATATGAAATATCCTTTGAAATATTAACTCTGATGTATGTATAGAAATGTGATTTATCTATCATGTATATAGAACTGTTAGATGATGGGATTATGTATTATTTTGAGGGCGTTACAGATAGGGGATGGACTTCATTGATAATTAAGTTGGCCGGAGTGTTCAGGGTGAAAGTCCCAAAATCTTATATATATATATATATATGGTGTCGGTTCTCTCGGACTTGGTTTCGTAAAATGACAAGATATTGAAGTGTTGAATTGTAAACCATTGAGATGTAGTCTCATATTGGTTGTTTTGGTAATAATGAACTTGATTAATTGATTTGCCCAATATGGGGGAAAATGGAAATGAAATGAGATATTGGCTATCAATATTAACTGATCTTGAAAAGAATACGTATTGGTTAAGAATGTTGCACCTTTATCTGATGCTCATGTCTTAGTTAATTCTCATAGATTGTTTAGCATATCTCTACTGGGCTTTGGCTCACCCTACTTGGGACATCATTTTCAAGTGTAGGTGACATGCCGCCTCCAAGGGCATAGCTTGGGAGGTCTAGGGGCTGGAGACTCTATTTTGCTGTTTTGTTGTTATTTTTGTATTTAACTGTAAATTCAAGCCTAGGGCTTTATATGTAGAAGAGTTAGAACTCTTCTTTTATTGTAACCAAGTGAAGACTTGGAAAGCTGTAAGCCCGTGGGGCATTTATTTTGTTGCTAGCATGTAATATCTTTTGTAAAGGAGACTCTGATGTATGAAAATATAACGTTTCTTTTATGTTTATGAATCTTATGAATGGTTGACTTTTATTGTATTTTGAGGGCGTTACATGAAAAAAAAAAAAAACTATTAGAAATATATTCATTTAATTTTTTTTATATTTTAAAATACATATATATATATATGTTACATAAATATATTTATCAAATATAGTTGTTTATATTGGGGGGGGGGGGGAATTAACTATACTTGTTTGAAAGAAATTGCAAAGAATGTAATAAATAATATATATGTGTATATGATTAAGATTTTGTTTGGGAAGTTTGTTGACTTTTTAGTAATTTTAGTCTAGGTCAAAATGTCTCGTTTGGATTAGGTTTTTTGACTTGTTTGATTTTTTTTTTTTTTTTTTTTTTAAGTGAAATGATTATGATTTGAATGTGATATTTTATTTTATTGATTTTTTAGTTTTTAGATTTTTTTTTTTTAAAAAAAAAAACTATTTTAACCTTAGTCTCATACCAAACGAAGGCTAATAAGAAGTGTTGTCGGTGAGGTGGCGGGCGCTTTTGTTTCACTCTTTGAGGTCTAAAGTTCAGACCTTCTTAAGTTTAAAATTTTTTAAAAGTTGACATATGCTTGTGGCTTTGGCTAATTTTCACAAGACCGCTTCTATCAAAATAAGTCAGTTGAGGCTTTGGCCGATTTTCACTAGGCCGATTCTTTTCGATTCTAGCAAAATTAGTCAGTTTTCCACAAAGGGTTGGGTTATTCGGACCGGACTAGACAATTGGTTCATATTAGAACCTGAATCGGTTGAACCGACCGATCCAATTCAATTTTTAAAACATTGTTCTAAACATCACAAATTCATTAGGTAAACATATAAAAAATTATAAAAAATGTGTGTTAAATAGCATTAAAAAGAACAATTACATTCTTGTTTAAGCATAAACAAAAATAATTTTTACAACTATTCAACTTTAGTTGTTTATAGGGAGCTCAATCCAATCCATAGGTCCATTTTAAAAATTTGTATGCTCATAGATTTAAGTCCATAAGAACAATAACATGTTGATAAGGACAGAAGCGCATTTGTTTGCATCTATGCCATTTTCTGTTCAGAACAACAATTCTACAAACCAATTTCTCTCACTCGCCGTTCAGAAGAAGCTAACTTTTCTAGTTATGGCTTGGAATGGGCTTTGGGATAGCCCGTAGCGGCATTGTTTCTCTCTCTACAATAACAATGCTCCCTGTTGCTGTGGCATACCATAGTACAACCTATTCTAACCTATATCAATGAAACCCTAGTCTCTCTCCTTAAAGACGCCGGAGCTCTCTGGCTCTAATGGTAGCGATCCGGTCTACCACGACCGCAATATCGGTCAGATTCCAACGAAGAACACTCCCGATCAGGACTAAGTGGGTTAGATTCTGGCACCGTCGGGAACAAACTTGGCGACGGCATTGGCTGCCGAACGCCATTACCGGTCGACACATGATTCGGTTGATAATGGCGGTAGTGAACACAGAAGTTGAATAGATAGATTCCAACAGAAATTGAACACAAAAATTGAAAGAATATTTGAGAGAAACATTTGAACAGATAGTGGGGAAAATTGAGAGAGAATTTCAACAAATAGATTTTTTGAACAGATAATTTTTTGAACATATATTGTCAACAAATAGATTTTTTTAAGATATAATTTCACAAATAGATTTTTTGAACAGATAGACGTTCTTTTGACCAACAAATGTTCTTCATCACCAAATAACATTTTCCCTTTGATCTAATGCCATATACCCTCTTTCAATTAGATTTATCACTAATTTTTTCTTATTTATATTGTGTCGGTTGTTTAGTTTTGATTAATTTTTAAAAATTGAGTTTTTTATTTTCATATTTTTTATTTTTAATGAATTTTTTAAATATTTTAAATAATTTTTTACTTTCTAGATGCACCAAACTTAGATGCACTTAAAAATCAAAATATTTATGGAAAGATATTTTAAATATTTAATAAATGCACAAGAATACGAAAATCTACTAAATTTTTGTATCTTTTTTCTTTTGTATTTTTTTGTATTTGATAAAAATTTTAAAGATTTTTTTAATAAATATTATACTTTTTAAATGTATTTAGGTTAGGTGCATCTAAAAGATAAAATCTTAAAATATTAAAATTTTGTTATTAAAAATAAAAATATGAAAAATAAAAAATAAAATCTAATTGTTTAAAAGTTGACTCAATTTTTTTGAAACCAAACAAGATCATTAATATTCAACTGTTTAATTATTACATCATATAACCGTTGATACAAGAAAAGTTCATATATGTTAAAAAAAAATGAAAAAAAAAATGTAAAGCAAATAATAATAACTTGAACACAAGATATAGAGAAAAGAGAAGTGATTGAGACCTCCTCAATCACCAACCCCCACCACCTCCCCCCTCCCCCCACACATGTGGGGGTGGTGATTGGAGGAAGAGAAGAAAGAAAAAAAAATAAAAAAATCTAGCCAATCAAAGGCCAGAGGGGGTCGTGGGGGTCACCCCTAGGGAGGGTCCGAATCATTTTTGATAGAGAAAATTATGTTCTTCAAGAACTTAACTCTCAGTATAGTTTCCCCCCATTTATTTCCTGATCTTTGCTCTTTCTTCTATCTGATTAAAGGAATGATCCCTCAATATATCGAAAGAAGTTCCATATATAGAAAGAAGTTCAATAGTAAAATTACTATTACAACTACCAAATAGTGAAATTATTAACGTTGTCTCCTAGGTCCTGTTTGTTTGGCAGATTAAGTTGGATGGGATTGTTAGTGAGATGATTGTTAGTGAAGAGATTGTTAGTATGGAGATTGTTAGTGATGCGATTAAGTAAAAGTGTGTTTGTTTTGATGATAATGTGAGAGAGGATTAGTGATGGGATTGTTAAATTATTTTTATATTAAAAAAATTAAAATAAATATTAAAACAAACATGGGCACTTGGTCAAAAAAATAAAAATAAAAAAATAAATTTTGTATATAAAATAGATTCAATCCCCTCACTGTTTTCCTAATCCCACCCAAAATTTATCCAAAGGGGGATTAGCAAGCCACTTAGGCCATGTTTGTTTGGGTGGACATGAGCTTGGGATTGGACTAATAGTCTAATAAAATTATTAATCCGATATTTGGTTAAACAATTAAAGTACGGACTAATTATTTTAAACTTGATTATTAGTTAAGATAGGATACATAATTCAACGGATTTGTAATCCTAGGACTATTAGTCATGAGAATGCTAATCCAGTTCGCCCAAACAAACATGGCCTTAGAGTAGCAATCTCCCTCCACAAGGAAGCCACCAAACAAGTTATAATGGGACTCACCTCCTTACTACTCCAATCCCACCCCTTAATCTCCCAAACAAACAAGACCCTGAGGTTATACACCTATAAAGGCCATCACCAAAAATGTGTTCAGTCATATTTGTCTCCACATGTTTCATAACAACATAGATTTTATTAGTTTATATAACATTTTTCTTTGTTAAATAGAGGAGATGGGGCTAAAAGTATTCTCCTTCCAAAGATCCATCATATTGTTTTTTTCAAGAAGATTCGAGTTTACTGCAGCAAGGATAGCTCAAAGATTAGTACAGCTGTCGTCGGGGGGCGAAACCAAAATTTTATTAGAGCGTCAAAATATGAGTATTTTCTTTTACAGATTCTTTCCATATTTTCCGCAACAATACAATTTCAAAAACTTAATTGATGTATATATTTATCATGTTGCCTATTATTAATTGATAGTTTTTCCTTGGGCCAAAATCTTATAATATTCATGGTGCTAAACTATGGTATCAACATATCAAAATTTGTTAAGAATCAAACGTGTCAAGTTTTTCATTTTTTTCTTATACTGCAATGTCACTTGTTAATAACGCTTTGTTTATTTTTAGCGGAAAATATTTTCCAATGAAAAATACTTTTTTTACAGAAACTTTTTTTAAAATATATTTTTCATTGAAAAAGTTTTTCTATGTTTGGCTGTATTTTTGAAATGTAATGCATTAATAGTTGCATGCATTAGTGGTCGTAGTAGTGGAGGGCACGGGGTGGAGGTGGAGGTGGAGGTGTTGGGGTGGTGGGAGCGGGGTGGTAGTGGTGGTGGTGGCGGCGGCAGCGGTAGTGATGGGGTGGTGGTGGTGGTGATAGTGATAGTGATAGCGTAGAGGTGATAGTGATAACGTAGAGGTAGTAGTGGTGGTAGTGGTATTGGCGGCAACGACAACTTATTTTCCTTTGACTATGAAAAATATTTTCTACTGACTTTTATTTTTTATTGTACCAAACACCAAAAAATATGGAAAACATTCCAAAATACCCGGTGCATAAGAACCAAGCTAAATTCTAACATTGGAACATAGAAAAGCCACTCTAACAATTTGCACGTATTATAGAAAAATGTTAAATATAGACAACTTTCACTAGTGGAACTATAATTCACTTATTGCATAATCTAATTTTAAAAAAAAAAAAAAAAAAAACAAAACGAAACAAAACAAAAAAACAAAACAAAACTACTTGAAATTGGCTATCCTTGCGACATTGTATTATCATATTCCAAGCCGATCCATTCCTCTTTTTTTTTCTTTTTTTTTTTTTTTGATTGGCAAAAAGAAAGATTTTTATTGATGTAAGAGCAAAGTACAAGGTACAGACAAGTCACGTCAATAAAGAAAGACAGGTGCAAAAGTATCATGATGGGCTAAATCATCTCAATTAGGTTGGCACCAAAAAGATTATCCTATCATTTGTTAGCATCGCCTGAGTTGGTGAGCAACCAACCAAAGAAACAGAACAAATCACCTCAACAAAACCATCCACAGCTGAGCATAACAAACCAACACAGATCAACAAACTATATTAGTTCAGCAGAGCATACCAACAGTCCACAGTTGATCAGCAGATCATACTACAAAAAAAGACCAGTAGCGGAGTATATCACAAAGCAGGAGAGCATAACAAGGAAAACAGCAGCAGAGCAACTTCAGTTCAGCCATTCATCCACATCCTACTAGTTCACATTGATTCAATGTAATACTCTAATACACAGCACCCCTACTACAAAACAGCAATACAGATCACAACAACAGACAGATCATAGTAGACCAGTGCAGAACAGGACACAACATATCACAGCAAGCAGATCAAAGCAGCAAATTAGTTGAATAGACAGCAGCAAATCATTGAACAAGCAAACAGATCATAGCAGCAAATCATTGAACAAGCAAACAGATCATAGCAGCAAATCACCTCCACTGTTTCCCCCACACAGGCCCAGTACACAGACTCAGTAGAGGAACCATAAGTAGCTTCTAACTTGTTGAATATTGTAGACAAACTCATCCACCGCATACTCTTGCCCAAATGAATGTGCTTTCATCCAAAGGGCCACTCTAGTTTTAATTAACTCACAGAGGTCATTACAAATGGGCTGCAAATCATTGAATAAGTAATCATTCCTGCATTTCCAAAGGAATCATAGACCAGCAATCAAAACTGATCTCCACAGTTGTTCTCCTTTTTTCTATAAGTCCACTCTATCCACCAGTACATAAGTATGTACACGGAGCTAGGGGAGGTTCATTGTAACCCACACCAGTTGATTATGGTGGACCATACTTTCTAAGCAAATGGGCAGATTAATAGAACACGATTGAGTGATTCAATATCCACATGACAAAACACACCCTCATTACTGACTTCATTACTTAGGATACCAATTCCATGTAAATAATCTGAGGTATTTAACCTCCCTTTCCAGACTAACCAAGAGAGAAATTGGGCTTTAGGTGGAGAGGGATTATGCCAGATCAAGTCAAGAATTTGTAGAGCAGGACCATTAGATGATTCACACCAGTTAACAGCGCCTTTAACCCTAAAAATACCTGCATGATCAGCTTTTCACAAAATACTATCATTATAATCCAATCTCAATTCAGGGCCCTCACCTAGAACATCATGGAGTCTCTATAGTTCATCTTCCTCCCATGCCAATAAGGGTCTTTTGAAATTGAATGCCTAGCTGTTCTGATTTCTGGACCTAGACCACTACATATGCAAGGATATATCTCTTTCCACTGATAAGTAGTATAATCTAGGAAATTGGGACTTCAAACAACTGGTTCCCATCCAATTATCAACCCAAAAACTGAGTCTTTCACCATTGCCAATCTTAATTTCAGCATTGTGCAAATAATGGTTGAACAAGTTGCTGTTAGATTCATTAACAAGGAGAATGTCACTCCACAATCTTGAAATATTGTTTGCCTCCACATGAAAAGGAAACCATCTACCCACCCTCTGACTTGTACTTATTGCAGATGAGTTGTTTCCATAAGGAGCTGCCTTCTTTCCCAAATCTCTACCACCACTTAGCAAGCAAGCTATTGTTTATAACTCTTAAGTTTCGAATCCCCAACCCTCCTTGCTTTTTATCCTTAGTTAAATCCTTCAATTTCACTAGGTGGACTTTCTTCTTGACCTCAGAATCTTCCCACAAGAAAGCTGCTTGAATCTTATTAATCTCTTTTCCTACAGTTCTAGGCAACCTAAACAGAGACATGTAATAAACAGGTAATGAGGATAGTACAGATTTGATTAGTGTTACTCTACCTGCAAAGGACAACAACCTTCTTTTCCAACCTGTTAGTTTTTTCTTAAATTTCTCCACCACAGGCTGCCATGTTGTTCTCCTTGATGGGTTGGCCCCTAATGGCAATCCAAGATACTTCAAAGGGAGCTTCTGGCAGATACAATTTAGTCTTGAAGCAAAGGTTTGAACAGTATCATCAGGAATGCCTACACTACATACAACACTCTTGTGAAAGTTGATCCTCAACCTAGAAATAATCTCAAAGCATCTGAGTATTCTCTTCACAATTAATACTTCAGATCACTTAGCTTCGCAGAAAATAATTGAACCCAATGGTTATCCCTTTAACCAAGCCCAACTCTTTTTCTCTTGTAAGTAGTAAGTTTAGACCTTCAGCCACCACATTAAATAGGAAAGGTGATAATGGGTTGCCTTGCCTTAATAATTTTTTAGGGCAAAATTCAGGTATGGGTGAGCCATTTACCAACACATAAACTTTAGCTGAAGAAATGCAAGTATGGATCCAATTCACCCACTGAGCACCAAACCCAAAATTGGATAACATTTGGAGAATAAAGTTCCAATTGATTGTGTCATATGCTTTTTGGAAATCCAATTTCAATATCAGGCCCTTTTCTTCTAGATTTCTTCCACTAGTCCACCACCTCATTAGCTATCAATACACCATCAAAAATATTCCTTCCCCCTAAAAATGCAGATTGGGCATTATTTATAACACCATGAAGAACTTTTTTCAATCTATTAGAAAGAACTTTGGAAAAAATTTTATATGTACAGTTTATAAGACTAATAGGCCTGTAGTCTTGGAGGCCTGAAGGGTTATCTGTTTTTGGGACCAAAGTAATGAATGAACTATTTAAACCCCCAACTAAACTGCTGGTGATAAAGAATTCCCACAGGAAAGAGAGGATATCACCTTTCATGAATTTCCACCCTTTTTGGTAGCAAGTCATATTAAACCCATCAGGACCAGGTACCTTGTTGCCATCACAAAGCTGACCCATTCCTTAGGTGAGCTAACCTCCATTTTTTGACGAGTCCCAAACTTTTATCCTCTTTGATAGTGCAATAAAAAAAATTAGTCCAATAGCCCAACCAAATAAAAAATCAACCTCTTCAAAGGCTCATCACCCAAAAATAAAAATATTGTTTAGGCCGTAGGTCCAAATTATAGACTTTTGAGTCATGACCCCACGCTCTAAACTATTATGTTCATTGATAAAAATACCACTTATACCACACGCATACCAAAATTTCAAACTCGAGCGCATTGTGCAGTCTTCTTCCTATGCACCCTACAAACAGTACATATGCATACCGATATCTATAATTTTTCTTTTCAATTTCTTAAATTTCCACCGTGTCACTTATAGTATTGTTTATCAATTTGATTTTCCAAAAGTGTAAATTGAATTTTTTTTCTTCATAAAATCAAATTAATGTTAAAAAATAATGAGGATGAAAAAACCCTCCAAGAACTCGTGATACATGAGGCGATCCATGCATCTGCATGCCTTTTTCCATGTAGTTAACCAAACCAAAAGGGAGGAAAGAAATATTCCTTCTTTTTTTATAACAAGGAAAGCACAGTTTTTTTGTACTTAACATCACTAATATTGTAACGTCAATGATAAAACAAGAGGAAATCTTGTTGGGAGATGTGTACCATATGTCAGAGTTATGACATTTGTGGTCGATGGTTATGACCTATTACACATTATAATATTTGTTATGACTTATTTTTTATATTGGTTATAATATTATTTTAATTATGATTCCAAAAGTCTTTGGTAATCCCTTATTTAGTATTTAATTATGACTTTTTTTTTTTTTTTTTATAGTTATAACCCTGAAAGGATTGAACTATGACATTTGTGATAATTAACCTCACAAATGCCATAACTTGCATTTCATACACCATTTTGAAAGTGTCTAGCATGACCCAGACATTATTTGAAACCAAACTGTGAAATCACGTGAAACAAGTGAAAAACACAATTGGTCTAAGCATCTACCTAAGCATATAAGCAGAAAGCAAAAAGAAAAAGAGCAAACACATTTTACACACATTGTGCTTTTCATTCTTCACATCATCTGTAAAGAAGATTGTTGTGCTTTTCATTCTTCACATCATCTGTAAAGAAGATTGTTGAACTTTTATATTAATTGTTGAGTGTTTGTAAGCATCACTTGGAGAAGAGGTAGAGACTTTTTTGTGCTCTATATTTTTTTATTCTTTTTTTTTTTTGAACAAAATCAAAGTGATATTTTTAAGAGATTTTTGGGACAAACAAAGTATTTGTGTAAAACTGTATTTGGATCACGAATTTAAGTAAAGATTTGAAAAGAAAAAAAGGAATATATAGATAAAATGTAATTATATTTCATTTACATTTCACCATCCTTTTTTCTTTTCATTTCAAAAACTCCACGTAAATTCATTATACAAACACAGCCTCAAAGTCCAAGAAGTAATCCAAAAACTTGTTTGTTATAATATATAACATTTGAAGAATAATAAAGCTTTTTATAACACTAATTGAAGAATAATAAAATAAGTCAGAGAGAACTTTGACGAGCAGACGTGTACTTGGATTTATGCTGAATCAGTATAATTTGCGTTTATAGCCATCTAATACTTGGCCCAAAGTGATATTTTTAAGACATTTTTGGGACTAATTGCATCAATAGTTCTATTTATTTATTTATTTTATTTTAAATGTACGATCTTTTAATTTTGTTAATTTAATCACCAAACTACGAAATGAGTTTAAATGGTCCTCAAAACTCAAGTAGTCTAAATTAATTAACAGACTTGGGATATTTTTGAAATTTTACAAATATATATATATATATATTATTATAAAATTAAAAGATTTGGGAGCAAAAATGGAACAAACTGCATATTTTGGGAACCAAAAAGTAGCAACAATACTTTGGAGATATTTTGTTAAAATTTCAACTCCGTTTGTTTCGATGTAAAATATTTTTATATCTGAAAAATATTTTACATGTAAAACTATTGTATGCATTAGGTAGAAATGTAATGAAAATCCACCATTTTAAAGATCAATGTGCTGCTTAAAGGGTCGAGCTAGAAGAGAGGTTCTTAAAAATTGACTTGCAAAATTTTTAATAGCAAGTGATATATATTGGGGACTATGACGAAAAATATCTTTCTTAAAAAATGTTATACTTATTTTACGGGAAAGAAATACACCTTCTCGTATAATCCTGTTGATCAAGTCTGCGCTCCTCCGTACGACGTCGCTTTATCACCTGAAAACACAAACGTGAGCTAGCCGGCGGGTGTGTGCCGGAAACCTCTCCGATGCCTAAGTAAGCTTGACAAATAGACAAAAGCTCTGTGTGTTTAGAAAAACAAAGTTGTGTTACCTCTCCAAAGGTGATATGGGTGAGCTTTTATAGGTTTCGTGTGGCACAATCCTAGTAGGACTCTTACTCCTCCATGTAGAGTCTTCCTAGGATTTACATTCCTGAAAGATAATGCTTCTCTCAACACCCCCCTCACTGCTTAAACCAAGTGAGATGGTTTCAACATGGCCGAACTTCCATACGGCCGACCTAACTATTACTTCGGCCATTACCTTCCTTTCTCTTATCTCGGCTTTCATATGCTAAGACTGAGCTATTCATAAGAGAGTTAAGCCGAAGTAACTCTGACACCAAGTACTTAAGAAAACTAAGCATACCTCGGTTCACGACAGCGCGACCGAGCTAACAAACAACAGAAGTCGGACTAAGCCTACTCACGCCGGTAGCAACCTTTTACTTCGGCCCAGACTACCGTATGGCCCATCTTCTAGGCCTTCTCAATACGGCCCAAAAAGCGGCCCACTATCCTAGCTCGGCCCAATTTATTGGTATAAATTACCCTCTCAATTGCCCCTTAATTCCATTTGCGTAGCATGATAGGGATTACCTATCTATAAGCAGAGCTACAGTTTTAACCTCTCCAGCCGAGCTAAAAACATCCATTAGCCATTCCAGCCGAGCTAAAAAACCCCTTAGCTTTTCCAACCGAGCTACACTCAAGCCGAGCTATGTATGTCCGGTCAAAACGTCTCTTCAGTCCCAGCAACTGAATCGTTCCCCATTCCAATGACACGTGGCAACCTCTGATTGACTCTTCACAGCTATCATGCCGCCCTCGTACTCTGAAGTTTTTGAACAGTTCCCGCCTTATGGTTCAATCATCAAAACAAAAACCCTTTCATTTCTGACCCACTCACCATTTCTCTTTCCTGTGTTTTCCTGTTCTTTGTTTCTGCAACCTAAAGAACTCGTGTTCTCCAGTCTTGCTTCCTCCTCCAGCTCTTCCTCTCTACCAGGTAAGCACATGAATCTGTTCTTGTTTTTCCTTTGTTTCCTATACTCTGTTTCGTGTGTTTTTGCAAAACACTTTTTATGCTCAGCTTCGTGTGGTTTCTAGAAAAAACTTCATAAGAACCTCATGAACTTCAAGAAATAGCTAATAGAACACTTATTTGATCCACAATCACGTCCAACCGAACTAGGAAACTGTTTTTGCTACATATAGATTTAGGCAGACTAGAACCGAACTAGAACTTGTGCATATAACAGTAGTTTCAATAGGTCACCATCTGATTCACATTAGACGAAATAAAAACGCACCGAACTAGAAATCTTGGCCCACGATCGAGCTGAGCCTTCGGGGGCTGAGCCAGCTTTCTCAGTTTCTAAACCGAACTCAGAAAGTTGCCCCTTGATGCCCAACCGGAATAACAAACCCATAGCTAGAACCGAGATAACCAAACATCCTGGTGAGCCAAGATAACAAGCACCTTGTTGAAACCGAGGTAGATCCTGTAGTGCCCTGTGTAGCTGAAGTAAGACTTCTCTTTTCTTGCTTTGTTTTTGTAGCACGGTCAGCGATCTATGCTTAACACCTTGTTTTTCCACTTTGCAGACTTAGGTTGCCCAGGCACTCCCTCTGTGTGCTCAACCGAGCTTCTGAGCACAACTTCTCGGCCGAACTAATTTATTTATAAGTTATACAATAAATGGGGAAGTACAGATTTTTAGTGGAAACCCCAGGAGGCCTTGCCGAATTCCGAAACGATTATAAGATACCAGACGACGTGCACCTTACCCTAGCCAAACCAAATACCATTCCATGGAGGAATGAAGGCTTTGTTCCTTTTACCCTCCTATCAATAATAGAAACCGGACTAAGATTTCCAGTCCAACCCCTAATTTGTGAATTCTTTAGACAAACCAGAATATGCCCAACCCAACTATCCACTAATTCATACCGAATAATAATGGGAATAGCCGAGCTAAACCGCCAAGCCGGTCTCAACCTCGGTCTAGCCGAAATATTCCACCAATACTCCATTGGGTCCAAGGATGACGGCTGGGTCTGTTACCTTAGGATACGCCGACATAGAGAAAAAATAATAAAAGATACGCCAGATAAAGACTTGAACGATGACGACTTCTTCTGGGTATCTGGGAATTTTGAAGACCACCAAGCCCAGATCCCAGGCCAAAGTATAAACTGGAATAAAGGAATCCCCGGAATATCTTACTTCGGTTTCTTCTCATGCTTCTTTTGTATTTTGGCTACCTGTTCCTGAACCGAACTAACCGTTTGTTTTCATTATGCAGACTCAGCCCATTTTCATTCACTCTATAGCCATCCCAACCTAAGCATCCTTCGCGCCGCACTACGTGTTGAAGAAAGGAGTTGGGCTAAGTTGTTAAGTTTCGAGCCGACCTACCAATACACCGGTCGCTGAAAAGCAAGAGTGACCGACTTTCTTCTGGAAGAAGCCCCAGAACCGGACCCATCCTTGCCCCAGATAAACCTAATCCCTCTCACAGCTGAACAAGAAATGGCAAAGAGGAGCAGGCTGAAGGCCCTGTTAACCGCAACAACCCCAGCCGATGTACAACCAACTGGCCAAACCACTGAGACCGTGGTGGCCCTCCCATCCCAACGGCCGTCGTCATCTCGCCCAAGCAAACGTGCCCGGACTAGCCGAATCGAGCAACGGCTTGTTGACGACGACGAAACCATTCTGCCACCAAGTCCTCCTCCAAACCTTCGATAAAGCCCTCAACCGGAGCAGTCCGACCGAACTGCCTCCTCCTCCAAATGGGCTCCCGAACTGACCTTTCAGGACCGAGCTATACTTGATTCTGATTCGGTGGTCACTGAGAAGGACCACTTGATGGCTTTCAACTTAGCCAAGAGTGTGTGTCTTCCCAAGGACATGGAGCACTACTACAAGCAACTAAACACCGAACTGAAGTCCATCCGGTCTTCGACCAAGTCCATGATCCTGGTAAATAGCTATCTTTTTTCTCTGTAATTTTCTCAACTTTCAGTCCGGCTAACGGTAAAGTCACTACTCCTTTGTAGGCCATTCAGAAAAACCAAGTTACACACAGGAGGGTGATGGAGCTTAGCAGAAATACCAGGGAGGCCATGGCAGAGGCCGAAGGTAAAACGGCCGAGCTAGAGGAAGTAAAAAAGCAGCTGGCCGAGCTACGTGCTGAGAATGGTCGATTGACCGATGTGGTTAATTCGGTCGAAGCCGAAAAGAAGAAGGTTGCTATCGAGGCAAATGACAAGTACCTGCGCCATTTGGCAAAGATTGAAAAGAAGAAAGACGCCGAAATAGCCCAGCTGAAGGGGGGCCTGAAGAAAGCCGAAAAGCAAGGCTTTAAGAAGGCCGAAGACGCATACACCCTTCAATGCGACGCAGCCAAGGACCTCTTCTTCAAATGTGGCTGGAGGAGTGCGGTGGAGCAGCTCGGTTGTTTGCCCGACACCGAGGTCTACAATGCTCCACCGTATACCATTCCGACTTCACTGTCGCAGTATGCTGCCGATCTCCAAAGGTAATTCCTTGAAGGGTCTGGTGATGAAGATGATGATGAAGATGATGATGAGGATGAGCCAACTGATACTCCGGCCGTCAATGAACAACTGAACGAGCAAACAGTTCGGTTGGAGCCGGTTGTTGAGGACCTCACTGATGAGCTGATGACTGACAACACCCAACGAATTGAGACCGAGGTTCATGCTGAGACCGAGCTCCCACCTCACACCGTACTCCGAACAAATGCTGATGAAGAATTTGATGCTGAAATTGATGAACTTTTCAGATGATTTTCTTTTTTTCTTTCTTCTTTTCTTTTGTTTGAAACTTGTAACCGGGCTGCGGCCCCTCAGTTGTACTTTGTTTTGCACTTCAATGAAAAAATCTTCTTCTGTGCTCTAACTCTTATTTCGGTCTTGTTCTGTATGTTTGCACTTGTCTTGGTTACTATTACTCCAACTGCTATTTTGGTTTACTTTCTTGCAATATTTTCAACCGGGATACCGTACTCCGGTTTTAGTGATCTAACTTATTAGCCAACCACTCTTTAGCCGATATAAATATTTCGGCTGAAGAGTACAAAGAGTTGGTTTAATCCAGCCAACCACTCTTCAGCCGTACACTTACTTCGGCTGAAGAGTACAAAGAGTTGATTTAATCCAGCCAACCACTCTTCAGCCATACACTTACTTCGGCTGAAGAGTACAAAGAGTTGGTTTAATCCAGCCAACCACTTTTCAGCAATACACTTACTTTGGCTGAAGAGTAACAAGAGTTGGTTTAATCCAGCCAACCTACTCTTCAGCCATACACTTACTTTGGCTAAAGAGTAACAAGAGTTGGTTTAATCCAGCCAACCTCCAGGTTGGTTTGTCCAGCCAACTTAGAATATAGTGTTTGGTTATTCCGACCAAACGTCCTGCAGCCTGGATCCTTATCTTGGGCTTAGGAGGGGTGTTGGTTTAATCCAGTCATACACTTACTTTGGCTGAAGAGTAACAAGAGTTGGTTTAATCCATCCAACCTACTCTTCAGCCATACACTTACTTTGGCTGAAGAGTAACAAGAGTTGGTTTAATCCAGCCAACCTCTAAGTTGGTTTGTCCAGCCAACTTAGAATATAGTGTTTGGTTATTCCGACCAAACGTCCTGCAGCCTGGATCCTTATCCTGGGCGTAGGAAGGGTTCATAGTTGGTTATTCCGGCCAACTATGTTTACGATGCTCCTAACTTACTAAAGCTACTTTCTACTGAAAACAATTATGCTAAAAAAGAATTGACTTGTTTTATTGAGAAAGTAAAAAATTACATATACTTAAAAAAAAGAAAAAAAAAAAACTAGAAATAAAACAACTTGAGATTGGCAGTGTTCCACGGCCTTGGAACTGCTTTGCCGGCCTTATCTTCCAAGTGGTATGCCCATTTGCCTGCTAATCCAACCACCTTGTAAGGTCCTTCCCAATTAGGCCCCAACTTGCCATCTCCTGGAACCAAGGTATTTCCCATCACTTTGCGCAGCACCCAATCTCCGATCTTGAATTGCCTTGGATGCACTGTTTTGTTATACTTTCTGGACAACTCTTGTTGGTAGGAGGCGATGTGGACCAATGCTCTGTCTCTTCTTTCTTCTTCAAGGTCAAGCTCCAATGCTATGGTTTCGCCATTTAAGTTTGGATCAAAGTTTTCACTTCGAATTGTGGGGAGGCCAACTTCTAATGGGATAACTGCTTCCATGCCATAAGCTAAGGAGAATGGTGTTTCTCCTGTTGATCGTCGAGGCGTGGTGCGGTAAGCCCATAAAACATGGGGGAGCTCTTCTGCCCACTTGCCTTTTGCTTTCTCTAACCTTTTCTTCAATCCATCCAAGACTACCTTGTTTGATGCCTCTGCCTGACCATTCGCTTGGGGATATGCTGGTGTAGAATTGTAGAACTCTATCTTGTACTCTTCACAAAAGCCTCTGAAAATTTTGCTGTTGAACTGAGTGCCGTTGTCTGAGATTAATGCCTTTGGTATGCCGAATCGAGTGATGATATTCTGCCAGACAAACTTCTTCACATCTTTTTCCTTGATTGACGCCAAGGCTTCTGCTTCCACCCACTTTGTAAAGTAGTCGGTTGCGGCAAGAAAGAACTTCCTGTTGCCTGGTGCTGTTGGAAGTGGGCCTACTATGTCCAATCCCCACATTACGAAGGGCCATGGGCTAGTTAGAGGTAGAAGTTCTCTGGCAGGTTGGTGTATTTAATGTGCGAACTTTTGGCATATTCGCACTTTTTGACATATTTCTCGGAATCTGCTTGCAAGTATGGCCACCAATATCCTTGCGAGATTGCTTTGTATGCCAGTGATCTTCCTCCTTGATGGTTGCCGCATAAACCCTCATGTATTTCGAACAGGAATGCTTCCACTTTGCTGGGATGAACACACTTTAAGTAAGGTCCTGAGAACGACTTTTTGTACAATGCCAAGAATGGAGAAAGCCAAAATCGCTGCGACTTTGCTCTTATTCTGTTGGCTTCTTTCTTTTCTTCCGGTAGGGTGCCGTCTTTTAGGAACAGTATGATGGGGTCCATCCAAGAAGGTCCTAACTCTGCACAACATACCTCTTCTACTTCGGGGTCTTCTATGCTTGGTCTAGGTAGGTAGTCGATCAGTAATGGATGAGGGATGGAGGTGTCTGCCATTGAGGCGAAGCCTGCGAGTTCGTCTGCTTTGCTGTTTTCTTCCCTGCCGATTTGTTCTATCCTGACTACATCAAATTTTTTGACCTCTGTTCTGACCAACTCTTGGTACTTGGCCATCATGTCATCCTTTGCTTCGTAGTCGCCAGATATTTGGTTTACCACCAGCTGTGAGTCGCTGTAGACCATTAGCTCGATGGCCTTCATGTGGAATGCTGACTTGAGACCTGCAAGAAGCGCTTCATACTCTGCTTCGTTGTTTGATGCTGGGAAGCCAAGGTTGATCGCCTGTTCCACTACTAGGCCGTCTGGAGAGATGAGGACTATGCCAAGCCCTGCTCCATGTCGGTTGGACGCTCCATCCACAAAGAGCTTCCATATCTCTCTCACGAACAACTTCCAGCAAGTAGAGGGATCAAATGATGCCTTGGGATCTTCCTTGTTGCAGGTGTCTTCTTCAAGGTCCATGCTTACCGTTTGCTCCTTGCCATCTGGTTGTACCAAGTCTTGTTTTGTTGGTGAGTCTTGACTTGGTGCAGCATGGTTTGCTTTTTCCTTCCTTTCTTTACTCTGGTCTGCCTTGGGGCCTGACTGAGTAACCAGTACTAGGGGTTGCGTTATTCCGACGTCAACTTCCATCCCTAGTTCGGTTGTTTCAGTTAGGTCGACTGGGCAGATGTGATGACTTCCTGGTGTGAATTCTGCGACAAAATCTTCCAATGCTTGGGCCTTTACTGCGGTTCTGGGTTGGAAATTGATGTCAAATTGTCCCAACTCTACTGCCCACTTTAAGATTCGCCCAGAAAAGTTCGCCCTCTCAAACAAAGCTTTTAATGGGAAGGCTGTGAGGACAACTATAGTGTGGACGTGAAAGTAGTGCGACAACTTCCTTGAGGCCATCATCAAGGCCAATGCTAGTTTCTCTAGTGGTAAGTACCTTGTTTCGGCGCCTAGTAATGTCTTGCTGATATAATAGATGAGCAGATGTTGGATTCCTTCTGCTCGGACCAACACTGCGCTGATTGCGTGCTGCGAGACTACTAGGTACAAGAAGAGTTCTTCTCCAGGAATTGGAGTTACGAGTAGTGGTGGAGAAGACATGTATTCCTTCAAGCTTTCCAGAGCTTGGTCGCATTCGTCGTCTCATTCAAACTTGGCTTTCAGAGCATGGAAGAATGGTCGTAGTCTGTCTGACGACCGGCTTATGAATCAATTGAGCGCAGCGGCCATGCCGGTGAGATGCTGTACTTCTTTTACTGAGTTTGGTCTTTTCAACTCCTGAATTGCCTTGATCTGAGAATGGTCTGCCTCAATACCCAGGTTGGTCACCAGGAAGCCTAGGAATTTGCTAGATCCTACTCCGAATACACATTTCGACGCGTTGAGGCGTAACTTATGCTTCTTCAGGATCTCAAACATCTCCCCTAGGTTCTTCAGATGGTCATTCTCATCTTTGCTCTTGACCACCATATCGTCGATGTACGCCTCCATTGTCTTGCCTAACAACGGTTCGAACATCTTTGTGACCATCCGTTGGAATGTCGCTCCTGCGTTCTTTAGGCCAAAGGGCATGACCTTGTAGCAGTATAGTCCTCTTGGCGTGGTGAAGGATGTGACCTCCTGGTCTGGTTCGTGCATGGCAATTTGGTGGTAGCCTCTGTATACGTCCAGAAAGCTAAGTCGGTTGTGCCCTGCCGTTAGGTCTACCAATTGATCTGTTCTTGGTAGAGGAAAGCTGTCTTTTGGGCATGCCTTGTTGACCGTCTTGTAGTCGATGTAGATGCGCCACTTGCCATTCTTCTTTGGCACTACGACTGTGTTGGAGATCCATCTGGGGTAGTGCACTTCTCTGATTGCCCCAGCTTCCAACAGGTTTCCTACTTCTTCCGCCACTATCTCGGCGTGGTGGAGTGCCGATCTGCGGGTGCGTTGGATGATTGGTCTGGCGGATGGGTGGACGTTGAGTTGGTGGCAGATAAAGTTGGGGTCAATGCCTGGCATGTCGTACGGTGTCCAGGTGAACACTTCGATGTTGGAGGTCAAAAATTCCAAGACCTCCAATCTCTCGGTGCTAGACAATGACGAACCGAGCAAAAAGAACTTATCCGGGTTCTTTTCATCTATTCTTACCTCCACCAAGTCTTCCACTGCTTTCTGGCTAGCCGCTTTGCCAATATTTGCGAATAATTCATTACTCTTTGGTTCCTCCACTGAATGAACGTATCCTTTGGCAGCGCGGCTGCCATTCACTGTGACGAAGCACTGTTTTGACATGATCTGGTCTCCATAGACTTCTTCTATTACTCCGGTGTCATTGGGGAACCGCATCACTTGGTGGTAGGAGGATGCCACCGAGCGCATGGCATGCAGCCATGTTCTACCCAAGATGATGTTGTAAGTGGAGGGGACCTTCAACACCCAGAA
This sequence comes from Camellia oleifera, assembly GCA_022316695.1. NCBI lineage: Eukaryota > Viridiplantae > Streptophyta > Magnoliopsida > Ericales > Theaceae > Camellia > Camellia oleifera. The sequence continues at coordinate 16,005,521 of CM039314.1, read as the reverse complement.
CTCCACTTGTTTTGTCACACTCCTTGCTCTGACTGGGAGGATTATTTTGCCAACGGGCCATTCTGGCATGGTTGAATCCGATTAGGGGAGATACGGCAGGTGCCAAGTCTTTGTCTTGTAGCTTCAGTTGTTTGAATGTTTCGTAGTACATGATTTCACATGAACTACCCTGGTCAATCAGAATCCGCTTGACGTCAAAATCCTTGACTCGAAGGGTGACGACCAGGGCATCATTGTGAGGGCAATATATCCTCGCCAAGTCTTTATCCGAAAAAGACATGACGTTTGTGGCCTCAGTCTTCTCCTTTTTGACCGCAGGTTGGGCACTTAGCACTTCTCTTAAGTGTTCAGCTTTTTTAATTGATCCTCTGAGCTCGCATACACGATCAGGTTCAAAGACTCCATGTATTACATTGATTATGCCTTGAGGTGGGGCGTCAATTGGCATACCATTGGGGTTATTATGGTCTTGGGGGGCTGGTTGCGCCCCTCATTCGATGTATTTATCCAGGTGGCCTGCCGCCACCAAATCTTCCAAGTGCTGTCTCAATGGCGTGCAATTCTCAGTGTGGTGCCCCTTTTCTTTATGGAAGGTGCACCGTGACCTGTCGTCGTAGTCCTTCTGAGCCTCGCCTAGCTTGGCTGGCCACTTGACGAAAGGCTCGTCTCGAATCTCGCTAAGTATTCAGTAGATCGGTTTTTTGAAGACCGTAGTTATGGCAGTGCGGACTCTCAACCATCTTTTGTCCTGGTCTTCTCCGTTGTTTCTTTTGCCACGTCCGTTTTTGTTCGGACGGTCTACCGTGTTGACCTTTGCTAAGGTCTTCTTTTCTGGTGTTGTGGTCGCGCCAGATTTTGCTTTGGCACGCGCGCCATCCTCTTCCACCCTGATGTGCTGATGCACTCTTTCCATCAGGGCTTCCATGGTGAGGGGCGGTGTCATAGTAATTGAGTCCCTTAGTCTGTTGCCGATTGGAAGGCCCCTTTTATACTGTGCAATGGCGAGATTGGTGGGGCAGTCCCCAATCTGGTTGAAGGTCTCCCAGTAGCGACTGTTGTATGATCTTAGGGTCTCCTTGTCGCCCATGTCGATGGAGAGTAGCTGGTTGATCTCCACCGGAGTTTTAGTGTTTGTTCAGAACCTTGTCACGAACGCCTCCGCCAATTGCGCCCAGGAGGCTATGCTGCCCTCTGGAAGTTTCTCAAACCAAGTTAGGCCTAGGTCGCCAAGGCTCGAAGGGAATAGGATGCACATCAGGGCCTCGTTGCGTCGATATACCGCCATAACCTGGCGGAAGTGGCTCAGGTGTGAGTAGGGATCCGTCTTCCTTTCGTACGTGGTGAATTTGGGCTGTAGGAAGCCTGACGGCAGGGGTGCATTCTCTATTGCCGGAACGAACGGTGAAGTCTGCAGCCTCGCCAATGCCTTGTCCGTTGGTTCGTAGGCAGGGCGCGGTATTGTCATTCTAACCTCGACGCTTCCGTGCGTCCGAGGAGCCAACCACTGCAGGGCAGAAATTCTATGTGGATCACGGGCCCTGGCGTCCTCCCTCCATCGTGCCTTCTCTTCTAGAACGGATCGTAGGTCAGACGATTTGGGTAACTCCGTCTGTCTAGACCTTGTTTGGTGCGTATGCGAGGGCCAATATGTGCTTCCCTCGGTGTACGACCTCTCAGATCTCGTCCTCTCAGACCTGAAGTGACGAGTTCTGGAAGATCTGGATTGCGTGTCGCCTGTCCTGAGGCTCTTGTTCTCTGCTTGAGAGGGTGTAGTATTCCTACTACGACTTTCCGAGTGGCGAGGGGGCGTTTTGTTTGTGTGCCCCTCTCCTGTCGCCACTTCTTTTCCTTTTACCTGGCACTTAAGAGATTCCATGTCCGCCGCCATCCGACGAATCAACTCGTCTTGTTCCCTGACGTGATCCTCCAGAGCTTGAGGATCAATCCTGCGCCTTTGTCTTTCTGGGCTTTGCGAACGAGAGGGATGAGGGCTGTTATTCCGCCTTCGTCCCCTTGCATCCCTCCTGGAATTCTGTCTTTGCGGCTCCAGGTTCGCCATGGGAGTGACCAAGGGTAGGCCTTCGCGCCTTGCACCCCCATCTGGAGTTTGTCCGTCAATGGCGGACTGAGGTAACTCTTCATTGTTCGCCATTGATGTTTGAGAGAAAAAGCTTGATCAAGAGGTTTTGTTCTTGTCTGAGTTCCCACAGACGGCGCCAATTGTATGGGAAAGAAATACACCTTCTCATATAATCCTGTTGATCAAGTCTGCGCTCTTCCGTACGACGTCGCTTTATCACCTGAAAACACAAGCGTGAGCTAGCCGGCGGGTGTGTGCCGGAAACCTCTCCGATGCCTAAGTAAGCTTGACAAATAGACAAAAGCTTTGTGTGTTCAGAAAAACAAAGTTGTGTTACCTCTCCAAAGGTGATATGGGTGAGCTTTTATAGGTTTCGTGTGGCACAATCCTAGTAGGACTATTACTCCTCCATGTAGAGTCCTCCTAGGATTTACATTCCTGAAAGATAATGCTTTTCTCAACACCCCTCTCGCTGCTTAAACCAAGTGAGATGGTTTCAACATGGCTGAACTTCCATACGGCCGACCTAACTATTACTTCGGCCATTACCTTCATTTCTCTTATCTCGGCTTTCATATACTAAGACCGAGCTATCCATAAGAGAGTTAAGCCGAAGTAACTCTGACACCAAGTACTTAAGAAAACTAAGCATACCTCGGTTCATGACAGCGTAACCGAGCTAACAAACAACAGCAGCCGGACTAAGCCTACTCACGCCGGCAGCAACCTTTTACTTCGGCCTGGACTGCCGTATGGCCCATCTTCTAGGCCTTCTCAATACGGCCCAAAGAGCGGCCTACTATCCTAGCTCGGCCCAATTTATCGGTATAAATTACCCTCTCACTTATGTTTTAGTTAACCAAACAATAAAAAATATTACATCGAAATAAGCAAAGCTTTCATGAAAATTTTTGAAAATGCACAGCTCCCATTAATCAATTTGGACGGCTTGACTGGTATGAATTATCTAAACTCATATTTTGTAGTTTTAAAAGTGCAACAAAAATATGCGTAGTTCAAAAGTAAGATGGGTGTAATTAGTCTGATCAAATTTATGAGATCCAAGAGAAGGGAGCTAAAGTGGGGGATACCAATCTGTTGTTATGAGCAAGGCACATCAAGAAAAACTTATGATATAAACAACTACTATAAAAATAGCTACCATGCACAAGCAATGAAGGAATTACTCACACAAAAGGGTCGATCAAATATTAAATTGCTTATCATCTGCATTGTATCATTGCACACTCTGAAATTTTAATCTCTGACTGAGAGAGAGAGAGAGAGAGAGGAACTCAAACTAACTACCTAGCTAGCTTTCCAACAATGGCTTCCTCATGCACTTGCTTCACCTTGTCGCTGAAAATTAACAATTAGTGATACTTTTTAATAGGGTTTGATGAAAAATGCCATTAATTCTCATTGGACCTATTAAGTCCACTTATTAAAACCTACATATAAGTCCTCAAATATAATGACTACTAATATAATTTGCTCATTTATCTATATCAACTAGTTTCTTCACCGTTCATTTCTAACAACTAGAATACGAACTACTTGGACTTCTTTATTTAAGATAAATAATTTTCAAACTCATTTCTAACAACTAGTGGACGATGATCCAACTTGGTATTCGACCTATTAGTTGTGTAATATCAATTATTTATTTATTTATTTTTATAACTGAGTGTCCGATTTAACTTACGCGCACCTTAACTAATTCTGGGACTTACACAAAGTGCCCCTTTACATGAATCGAGCAAGTGTAACACCCTTTGTGATGTGAGAGTTTAAGTTCAAGTCCTATGTCCTATCAATTGATAGTTATATTGTGGGCTATTAGTCTGTCTGATCATTGATGATGTAATATTTATCATACTTGTAATTATTCTCTTATCGATTGAACCAAAAAAAAGACTCAACATATATGTACCCAAAATTTGATAATAGGAAAGATTTAAGAATTGTTTAATTTATAAAAACGTTTTTGTTGATTTTTTTTTTTTAGGTCTTTTAGTGAAAAAGTTTCAAAATTATTTTTAAAAGTAAATAAATAAATAAATTAAAAGAATTTCTTAAATGTTTAAACAATTTCCTGACGTAAAATTTTTAAAATTTGACACAAATTCAAATTTTTTTACTGCAGAAGGGAGAAAATTTTAGTAGTGGTTTAGTGAATGATGAATCATATGTTGATGCTCAGAATGGAAATCGATATTTCAAAAAACTCAATTTAAAAATTACTTTTAAAATTTTGTCATGTAATCAATTTGGAATGTAAAATGTTCTTAAATATGCTAACGACATCAAATATGACCCTTAACAATTCAAGTAGGTACATATACATTTTTGCCACAAAAATGTTTTGGAACTAGTTGGGCTTTGGGTGGATTTGGCTCTAGGAGGTTTATCAACAGGAAAAATTATTAAGTACTCTTAGAATATTATGTGTTCATACTCTTTTATCAATTATTATTCATCATATTCGTTCATATTCCTCAATTACCAAATAGAAAATCATAATACTCCATTTTTAACATCAATCATAATACCATAGAGTAATACGTAACCGTATTCTCGAAGTCGCAATAATCTCTCACTAAAAAGATGTTGCATTGCTTGTAAAGGACGGTTCACATGCTCTGTTCTTATTAAGGGCTTTTTTGGGAACAATTAAACAGTCAAAAGTCAACTTTTAACCTATTGTGAATTGAAAAATGTTAGGAATACTAACAATCTTATTAGCACACTTACAAGTTGATATGGGTCCCATACTAAGTGATGGTTGATCTTATCAAAACTTGTGAGTGTGTTAGTAAGATTGTTAGTAAATGTGTAAGTATCCTTAACATTATTTTTTTGAATTACATCACCTCTCACATTTTTTACAAGTTTTTTTTAAAAAAAAAAAAACCCAAAAAAGTTTAAAAATCAAATTTTAACCATCTTTCCAAAATAACAAGTCCCATATATATATATATATATAATTTCATTCATGTCTTGTTAATTACCAGTTCCATATTTTTTTAATTTCATTCATGTGCAACTATAGCTCCATTTGGGAAGTTGGTTTAGAGGTTTTTTTTTTTACTAAAATAGCCACAAAAAACAAAATAAGTTTTTTAGTCCAACAAGACAAAATATCACATCTAACCCATAATCATTGCATTCTTTCTCTTACAAAAAAGTAAAAAAAACTAAAAAAGCCAAAAGCCTTTCCCAAATCAGGCTTTTTAGCCCAGGTTAAAATAGTCAAAAAAGTCAAAAAGCCAAAAAATCAACCCGCTTCCCAAACAGAGCTTATAAGATGTTTGTTGTGTTAGAAACAACCCAAAACCATAAGTTTTATGGTTTATTTTTGGGTTAATTACACTGAAACCCTTTTAACTTCTAAAAAGTATTATTTTATCCTCTTTATCTATAAATTCATATATTGATCATCTCAAATATAAAAATTGTAAATACACCCATTTTGAAGTTGGTTTAAAATGGGTTTGTATCCAACAATATACTAGTAATACGGTCAAAGATCGGTCTCCCAAATGATTTCAAATTAAAGCATTTATCATTGTGACTCAACTTCAAAAATACTACAACCACTAGTTAAAATGGAGATTTCTATTTTTTTTAGATAAATTACAATTAACCTTTTAAGATTTACTTCAAATACGAATTGGCCCCGTGGTTTGAAAATTTTAAATACTCCATTGTTAGAATTTTTGTTTTTAAATAGAATCAACTGAAAAAATAAAATTCTTCACTACTCTTCTATACAATAATAAAATTACATGAATTAATAATTGAAACAAATTTCTGATATCATTAAAACTGTTAAATGATTTGATGATTTAATAATAAAATGAGTTATTTGTTATGAAATTTTAATATTTTTCTTTTTGTGGCTACATTGGAATGTGAAATTTCTGATATCATTAAAATTATTAAATGACTTGATGATTTATTATTAAAATAGATCATTTATTATGAAATTAGAAACTTCATGAAGCGAGATGTAATTTTTAAAATTAAAAGTGACAATTCGTATTTTAAACAGATCATAAAGGGTGTATTTATAATTTATCATTTTTTGTTTGTTTGGTCATTTTACACTTACTTATACCTACACAATTTGTGTAGAAGGTTGGTCTATCTCAGTTGCAAGAGAACATTCCTAATAATATCAAACTAACTTCTTCTTCCATCAATGGCATCATCATCACCAGCCTCAATCAATTCCAAATCCACCTCGTCTGTGAACAAGTATCTGTTGGGCAATCTTCACTGTATTTAAAAGATTTAATTCTATTGTGTACAAAACAACAACTAGAATTTAAAGAAATAAAGAAAATGAGAGAATTTGTTTGATTACAAAAATCAAACTCGAAATAAAAAAATAAAAAATAAAACAGATTTTATTTTGTTACAAAAACAAAATTAAAATCTGATTCAAACAAATAAATAAAATAACAGAATAAAATTAAACAACTTACTTGGTTAATTTCTTTGAATAATTTTTCTGATCAAGTCCAGTGTTTAACACTGCGTCCTTAAGACAGATTCGTCCTCTCCACGGTGCTTTCAGAATTTGGACGTCTATCTCCCAGGATGAAATGATCTATCAACGAATAAATGCAGCACTACAATTTATTCATCCGTCGAACACACAATATGTTTACACTCTTTCTTTCAGAAATAAAATGTAGCAATATAACAGAGATCTAAAGCAGAGGAATGAGTACGAAAATTTTAGTGAAAATCCAAATGGGAGGCTGGTCTATTTATAGATGTATAGGTGGCTCTTTGGTTTGAATTAAACAGGTACTGTACCTGTTCAATTTGAATTACACAGATACAAACAGGTTAGGCACTGTTTGGTTTGAAATTCAAATCTGTTGGGTTCAAAAACGGAAAGGGCCCTGTTTGGATGAACAATAAATCCAAACCAGTTTAATTCTGTTTGAAAACGGGAAGGGCTCTGTTTGGATGAACAGTAAATTCAAAACAGTTTATTTGAATTAAATTCAAATGTTTCTGGCCCAAAAAGATTAGTTTTGGGTCGAACAAGCCCAACCCAACCTCACACCACGCACCCGCGCCCAAGCCCAGGCCCAGCCTGCCCGACCGACCGGACGGACGGACGGCGGCGGCGCGCGCGCGTGTGTGGTGATTTTTGGGTCCAATGGGTCTAGCCCATAACCTCTCACTCTAAAACACTTGGATACCCCTTGGGGTACACCCCAAGTATCAAACTCATGCCTTATAAACCCTCTCAAAACCTCCCACCAAATCAATGTGGGACAAGCCTTATACAAACCTTTAAGGAATTTCCACCAAAACTCCATTTCCATGGAGCATACTTTGGCTTCAATTTCCCATTCACTCGGTAATGGTTTTGAACAACCAAATATACCACGTGAATCACAACGCGGCAAAGAACGCGTTACCACTTTGACCCGTGTAAATCGATGCACGGGGCCCACCTAAAAATTAGACCAAACTTAGGAAAAAATTCTGGTTTTACCCAGAATTTTATAACCATTTCCAACAATCCCCCACATGAATGGAATTTGATGACAACGGAAATGCAACAATATGCAAACTTAACGAAAGAGTATAAGTCGAAAATATCTTGCATCAGGATAGGTAGTTTTCGGCCTTGAACCTTCCCTAGTGATAACCTATCGAACTTACTGGCTAACCAATGGACGCGATGCCTTGAATTGTTCAGCCGTTTGTGTAAGCCAAGACAATAAATTTCACACAAAATATCTTCTAACACATCGTGGTTCTCACTGTTGTGTTCATTTTGGCCTTGAACGCTCCTGGTTTTCATGAGTGTTTCTAGAGAATGCAGCCTCTTTCATTCTCTTAGAACCGGCCCCAGTTCAACACTCATATAAGTGATTCTTATTGTGAGTATCTTCTTATACTCGTCTTGATTTTATGCGTTAATCAAGATATAAGTAATCATTAAAAGCAAAGCTTATCCTTATGCCCCTGCAGACAACATATGTTGCAGATATCACTCTCACCATAGGAATGGGTAGGGAATTTAAATCCCTTGGTGATTTCTGGTGAGCCATACATAACTTAGTTGTCCCTTTGAACTTAGTTCTTGGGATCTCCAGTCATTTAAGTAGGGTTACCATTATGACGACTCTTATGTAATAGGCTTTAATCCCATCCCCTTTGATGAACTATACACTAGCTCTTTTGTCAAACCTTTTGTTAACGGATCCGCAATATTCTCTTTAGATTTTATATAATCTATTGAGATTATTCCGTTTGACAACAACTGCCTAACGGTATTATGTCGACGACGAATATGTCGTGACTTACCGTTATACATATGATTCTGTGCCCTGCCTATTGCAGATTGACTATCACAATGAATGCAAATAGCTGGCACAGGTTTTGGCCACATTAGAATGTCTTCTAAGAAGTGACGAAGCCATTCTGCTTCTTTTCCTGCTTTGTCTAAAGCAATGAACTCGGATTCCATTGTGGATCGTGCGATGCAAGTTTGTTTCGTGGACTTCCAAGAAACAGCAGCGCCTCCTAGAGTAAAGACATATCCACTAGTGGATTTTGAATCTTTAGTATCCGATATCCAATTGGCATCACAATAACCTTCAAGTACTGCTGGATATCGAGTAAAATTCAAACCATGATCACGGGTGAATCTTAGATATCTAAGAACCCGAATGATAGCTTTCCAATGGTCTTCTCCGGGGTTACTAGTGTACCTACTCAATTTACTGATAGCATAAGCTATATCAGGACGAGTACAATTCATTAGGTACATTAGGCTTCCAATGATTTGGGAGTATTTTAACTAAGACACTGCATCACCTTTATTTTTCGATAAATAAAGACTGATGTCTACAGGTGTTCTAGCTAAATTCAAATCATCCTTGATAAATTTATCAAGAATTTTCTCAATATAATGAGATTGAGATAATGCATATCCGTCAGATGTTTTAGTTATTTTCATTCCTAATATAACATCTGCGACCCCCATATCTTTCATATCAAATCTTTTGTTAAGCATTTGCTTAGTTGATTTGATCATGTTTTGACTGCTTCCAATGATAAGCATGTCATCCACATAAAGACAAACTATGACATTTCCTTGGTCAGTATTTTTAACATAGACACATTTGTCACATTCGTTTATCTTAAACCCATTGGTTAGCATTGCATGATCAAATTTTTCATGCCATTGCTTAGGTGCTTGTTTTAATCCATAAAGGGATTTTACAAGTCGACAAACTTTCTTTTCTTGCCCTGATACTACAAACCCTTCGGGTTGTTCCATATAGATCTCTTCATTTAGATCACCGTTTAAGAAAGTTGTCTTAACATCCATTTGATGTATTTCTAAATTAAACAACGCTGCTATAGCAATAAGCATGCGAATGGATGTTATTCTTGTCACAGGGGAATATGTGTCAAAATAATCCAGACCTTCCTTTTGTCTGTAACCTTTAACTGCAAGTCTTGCTTTATACTTGTCAATTGAACCATCTGCTTTCATTTTTCTCTTGAATATCCATTTATATCCAAGAGGTTTAGAACCTGGTGGAAGATCCACCAATTCCCAAGTATGATTTTGCATAATGGATTCAATTTCATTTTTAACAGCCTCTTTCCACAAAGGTGCTTCAGGACCTGTCATTGCTGCCTTAAAGCTTTGAGGTTCATTTTCTAACAGGTATGTCAGAAAATCTAGACCAAAGGATTTTGATGTTCTCGCTCTCTTACTTCTTCTTGGTTTATCATCAGTTAAATCCTGTTAGTTGAGACCATTACTAGTCTCTTGTGTTTGATTGTCATTAGTCTCTTGACTTTGTGTACAATCATAAGTTCTTTTCTATGAACTTAATTCTTGTCCTTTCTTGTAAGGAAAGACATGTTCAAAAAACACAGCATTTCTTGACTCTATAATAGTGTTCACATTTATATCAGGTATTTCTGATTTATAAGTCAGAAACCGATATGCACTACTATTCTGAGCATAACCAATAAACACACAATCTACTGTTTTTGGTCCAATCTTAGTCTTTTTAGGAACAGGAACTTCAACTTTTACCAAACACCCCCACACTTTCAAGTATTTGTAGGAAGGTGGTCGACCTTTCCACAATTCATAAGGAATGCTTTTAGTTTTCTTGTGGGGTATTCTATTAAGAACATAATTAGCTGACAATATTGCTTCCCCCCCACAAGTTCTGTGGTAAGCCTGAACTTAGTAACATGGCATTCATCATTTCTTTTAGAGGTCTATTCTTCCTTTCAGCAATTCCATTTTGCTGTGGAGAATAAGGGGCTGTAGTTTGGTGAATAATGCCATGTTGTGCACAAAATTCATTTAATGGTGCATTATATTCACCACCCCTATCACTTCTAACCATTTTAATGGTTTTACCAAGTTGATTTTCAACTTCTGTTTTGTAGAGTTTAAACATTTCTAAGGCTTTATCTTTACTTCTAAGTAAATAAACATAACAATATCTTGTGCAATCATCGATAAATGTTATGAAATACTTTTTGCCTCCTCTAGTTTGAATAAATTTTAGATCACATACATCAGTATGAATTAATTCTAGAGGTTCGGTTTTCCTTTCAACCGATTTAAATGGAGCCTTAGTTAGTTTTGCTTCTACACAAATTTCACATTTATGATTAGGATTAATTTCAAACTTTGGTATATAATCTAAACCAATTAATCTACGCAAAGCATCAAAATTCACATGACCTAATCTACCATGCCACAAATTCGACTCAAGAATATAAGCAAAAGATGTGTTATTCTCATTCATAGCAACTTTTGGTACAACTGTCATTACATTAAGTTTAAAGAGACCATCACTCATGTATCCCTTACCAACATACATACCACTCTTTGTTAATACAAACTTATCAGACTCAAAAACAAGCCTAAAACCATTTTTACTTAACAAAGAACCAGAAACCAAATTCTTCTGGATGTCAGGTACATGCAGTACGTTGTTGAGGGTCAGTTCTTTTCCTGATGTCATCTTCAAGATCACTTTTCCTTGTCCAGCCACAGTAGAAGTAGAAGAATTTTCCATAAAAAGTTGTTCACCATTTGCAGCCTCATTGTAGGTAGTGAACATCTTCTTGTCTGCACATATGTGACGAGATGCTTCAGTGTTAACCCACCATTCTTTGGGATTTCCAACCAAGTTAGCCTCAGACACCACAGCAGAGAGGTTGATGTCATTCACTCCGTCAGAGATGTAATCCAATTCTGTCACATTGGCTTGATTGGTGGTCTTCTTGCTTGTACTTCCATGATCCTTCTTAGGGCGGCGGCAGTCAGAAGCTCGATGTCTAGTCTTGCCACAGTTATAGCATTTTCCTTTGAACTTCTTGTTGCCATTGTTGTTGCCTTGTTTAGGACCATCTCCAGTAAACTTCCTCTTTTTGTTATGTGATTTTTGAACTTGTTCAACCACATTAGCCTTGGACTCAATGGGATTTTTCCTATGCCTCTTGTCAGCCTTTCGGTTATCTTCCTCAATTCTTAATCTTACAATTAACTCATCCATGGTCATCTCTTTGCGTTTATGTTTTAAATAATTTTTGAAATCTTTCCAAGCCGGTGGTAACTTTTCCACCAAAGCAGCGACTTGGAAAGATTCGCTAAGAGACATACCTTCTGAATGAATATCATGCAAAATTATCTGAAAATTTTGAACTTGAGATATTACCGTTTGGGAGTCGACCATTACAAAATCTAGAAATTTACCGACGACAAATTTCTTTGTGCCGGCATCCTCTGTCTTGTATTTTTTCTCCAAAGAATCCCACAATTCTTTTGCTGACTTCAGAGGACTGTATACATTATACAGCATATTGTCAAGGCCATTGAGGATGTAGTTTCTGCACAGAAAATCTGAATGTTTCCAAGCATCTACAGCGGCAACAACTTGCCGATCACTTTCACCCTCTTTAAGTGCTGGAGCCTCTTCATGGAGAAACCGGGCCAAATTAAGAGTTGTAAGATAGAACAGCATCTTTTGCTGCCATCTCTTAAACTAAGTACCGTTAAATTTTTCCGGTTTTTCCCCATGATTGGTAGGTAAATGAACATGGTTCTGGATAGGGACTGATGTTGGTGTAACAATAGGAGTACCACTGCCAGATGCAGTTTCAGTTGTAGTAGCCATAATCTCTGATTACAAAAATCAGAAAAAAAATTAAAACACAAATTAATTTTCTAGTTACTTAAACCAGAAAATAAAATATAACACAAAATAATTTTATTTTTCTTGTTACTAAAACAAGAAAAATAAAATACCAAAATAATTTTCTGTAATACCAAATAATATTCTGAAATTGTTAATGACACCAGTATCGTACTACTAGTTGTCAAAGAAAAGAGACAGTATATTACTACTATCTGTCAAATAGCATAAATCACTATTTGTTTTTCCAACCAGAATATTACTTTGAAAAACAGAAAATTAAATACAATGAAGATACCAAAAAGGTTTCTGTCTTAAGATTGTTGGGCAATCTTCACTGTATTTAAAAGATTTAATTCTATTGTGTACAAAACAACAACTAAAATTTAAAGAAATAAAGAAAATGAGAGAATTTGTTTGATTACAAAAATCAAACTCGAAATAAAAATAAAAAATAAAACAGATTTTATTTTGTTACAAAAACAAAATTAAAATCTGATTCAAACAAATAAATAAAATAACAGAATAAAATTAAACAACTTACTTGGTTAATTTCTTTGAATAATTTTTCTGATCAAGTCCAGTGTTTAACACTGTGTCCTTAAGACAGATTCGTCCTCTCCACGGTACTTTCAGAATTTGGACGTCTATCTCCCAGGATGAAATGATCTATTAACGAATAAATGCAGCACTACAATTTATTCGTCCGTCGAACACACAATATGTTTACACTATTTCTTTCAGAAATAAAATGCAGCAATATGGCAGAGATCTAAAGCAGAGGAATGAGTACGAAAATTTTAGTGAAAATCCAAATGGGAGGCTGGTCTATTTATAGATGTATAGGTGGCTCTTGGTTTTGAATTAAACAGGTACTGTACCTGTTCAATTTGAATTACACAGATACAAACAGGTTAGGCACTGTTTGGTTTGAAATTCAAATCTGTTGGGTTCAAAAACGGGAAGGGCCCTGTTTGGATGAACAATAAATCCAAACCAGTTTAATTCTGTTTGAAAACGGGAAGGGCTCTGTTTGGATGAACAGTAAATCCAAAACAGTTTATTTGAATTAAATTCAAATATTTCTGGTCCAAAAAGATTAGTATTGAGTCGAACAAGCCCAACCTAACCTCACACCACGCACCCACGCCCAAGCCCAGCCGACCGGATGGCGGTGCGCGTGTGGTGATTTTTGGGTCCAATGGATCTAGCCCATAACCTCTCCCTCTAAAACACTTGGGTACCCCTTGGGGCACACCCCAAGTATCAAACCCATGCCTTATAAACCCTCTCAAAATCTCCCACAAAATCAATGTGGGACAAGCCTTATACAAACCTTTAAGGAATTTCCACCAAAACTCCATTTCCATGGAGCATACTTTGGCTTCAATTTCCCATTCACTCGGTAATGGTTTTGAACAACCAAATATACCACGTGAATCACAACGCGGCAAAGAACGCGTTACCACTTTGACCCGTGTAAATCGATGCACGGGGCCCACCTAAAAATTAGACCAAACTTAGAAAAAAATTCTGATTTTACCCAGAATTTTATAACCATTTCCAACAGTATCCATTCCCCGTCCCCGGGGAACTTGACGTGTCGAAGTTTGTCCCCGACAATCTGTCTGCAACAGCAAACAACCACGATCAATGGAAACAACAAATGCTCGAACTCATTAAGAATGATAGCTTGTTCCATTTCATAGATGGCACCAACAAGGCTCCTTCTAAAATTGTCACCGTCTTGGAAAAGGAGGTTGAGAACCAGGATTGCATATCCTGGAAAAGATCAGACGATCTTTTACAGAAATGGATCCGAAGCAGACTCACTGAAGAAATAGACGAAGATGTAAAACATCTTCCAAATGCTAAAGTGTTGTGGACATACTTGGAGAAACAGTTCAGTAGTAAGCTGCCCAAGGCCAACATCACTGCTACTGCAATGGCTTTCTCGTCCTCCTCCTCAATCAATTCCTTCAATGTGTCGAACTTCGTCAAGAAAACTCTCTCTGTCTCTGAAAAAAACTACTCAGGGTGGAGAAAACAGATGTACGAGTTCATCAAGAGTCAAGGCTTTGTTGGTCACATTGATGGCACTGACAAGCCTACAAGTGTCCCTTTCTGGTCCTGGAAAAGAAGAGACACTCAAGTACGGGAATTGATCTGAACCAAGCTTGCTAAAGATACACTCCAAGAGATGGCCGATATAATGCCTGATAGAACTGCCAAAGCGATGTGGGTAGCGTTGGACAAAATCTTCGGTAAAACTGATTTTTTTTTTTTTTAAATTTAAATCTTGTAAATATAAATGTTTAGCACCACCGACTTAAAATTTGGAATTTATTTTAAACAAAGAATAATATTTTATTTAGATTCATTATAAATGTTGATGTCATGATGTGAGAATTAAATATGAATCACAAATCTAAATTCGAGATACCTGTATACCTCATTGTGCAGTTGCTGATCCAACTAGTACTGTGGGCACATTAATGTACTCTTTTATCTTCTTTTAGTAATATTGCAGAACTGGTGAAAATGTATACATAAATAATCTTGTCGAATCAAGTAAATTTGTGTTGATTATTCTTTTTGTGGTTTATTCGAATAGCAAATTTCTGTCGAGCTTTGTTGTAGGTCATTATGTGAGACTATACAAAGCTACAATTAAAGGTGACTGGGAGAGAGCAGAGGAATTTATGAAACAAGAACCAGATAACCTTGCAATGAGGGCTACCATAAGGGATAACTCAGAAACAATGCTCATTGTTGCTGTGACAATTTTGTGAAGAAGCTAGTGAATCGAATGTCACCCCAGGATCTAGCTCAAGGCGACAGGGATAAAAGGACAGCCCTTCACCGGGCTGCAGCAGTCGGCAATATCGAGGCTGCCAAACTGTTAGTGGAGAAGAACCGGTACCTGCCAAATGCTCAGACGGTTCAAAAAGGAATACCTTTGTACTTTGCTGCTACTCATCGGAATAAGGAGATGATTACTTACTTGTTGAGTGTGACTGAAGATGAGGCAAAAGCCAATTACTCATCGCCAAGTTATCAAAAGCCAAGTTATCAAAAGCCTGACAGGTGGAATTCTAAACCATTTGAGGGTGAATCGGGCTTCAGAATTTTGCATCAGCTGATACTCAGCGAATTTTATGGTAAGTAATTAATAGAATTTATCTTAATTATTTCCATTCAGAAAAATCTAACTTTACATTATGAGATCGTCAAAATAGAACTACTTAATTTCTATTATTAACCAAATGTTATATTTTGTACTGTTAATTGCTACGGACATTGCTCTAGACTTGGTTCGACAAAAACCTGAGTTGGCATTCTTCATTCCAAAAAAAGAAGAACATCTTGAATATCTATCTTTGATGGCGATTTCTCGAAAGCCTTCTTCATTCCGAAGTGGATTCTCATCCTTCAATTTCTCCAAGCAGTTAATCTATTCGCGCTAGTGTATTCGTTCCCTTCACTCACCTCTCTATGTATTACCTATTATGCAATTTCCTCTATCCATGACTTATTTATTTATTTTGCTCGATTTTGTAATGATACGAATTTAGACAAAGATTTGGTCATAAACATAAACGTTTTCAAGCTAAAAGAATGAATAATTTAAACATTCCGGACCAAATTTCAACATTGAAATTCAAATATAACTGCTAAATTTATCTTTAATAATGTAATAAAGAGTTGGGTATTAAAATGATGGGAAATTCTAGAGTGTGTATCATATGCATCTTAGTTATGACATTTGTGTTCTTTGATTAGGACTTATTTCGGTATTAATTATGATTCATTGTGATGTGGTTATGACGTTATTTTGGTTATGATCCAAGAGTTTTTTTTTTATTATACTGTTTTTTTTTTTTGATCAGCAAAATAAAATCTTTATTGATGAAAACATACAAAGTATGAAAGAGAATATCAATAAAGAGGAGCTTGGAGCTAGCTAAAGCTCCAAGCTCCAGTTGGTGAGAGACCAACAACAAGCAAAGAAAGAACAACAGAACAACAATTAGCAGAACAACATAATGGCTTCCACTTGAACCTCCAGCAGCAGACTACCAAAAGAGAACTAACAAAAAAATGTTTGGTGGCCCGAATTCTGTAGCTCGAATGGCTCGAATATGTCAAAACGATGTCGTTTTGCACTCAAAACGATGTCATTTTGGGTGTTTCGAGCCATGTATTTTCGGGCCACCAACTATTGCCGTAGCTAACAGATTGCTTCCACTAATTATACCTTATCTAGCACTTGGTTATAATGTTTTTTTAGTATGACTCTTATGATATTTGTATAATCAAACCAACAAATGTCATGACTTAGGTACGGTACATAATATTATCCTTAAATGTTTGATCTTTATCAATCAATAATTGACAAAATAATAGGAAAATTACTTGTCAATATATGGATAAAAAAATATTTTTAAATCAATGATATTTTTTATAAACATTAATATACAAAATCATAAATGTTTTCATAATTTTCTAAAAAACATCACCTACAATTAATTTTCTCTAAAATAATCTACATCATTATATATAAATTTAAAAATCATGTCTTAAGGTGTCAAGCTTTTTTCAAGATGTAATAAATTTATGTCAAGCTATTTCACAGTCAACAAAAAGATAACAACGAGACCACGGTTGGAAATTTGACTATTATTGTAATTGATTTTTTTTTAATTATTTTATGAAATTAAAAAGAAGAAGAAGTTACGTTTAGAATGATTTGTGAATTTTTTTATGAGTTATACTAGGAATTTTAAATATTTTATTAAATTTCTCACATAAATATGAGATCCACACACATGTAAGTTTGTGTAAGTCTCACACTCATGTGAATGATTTGGTAAAAAATTTGATATATTATTTGGGATCTATAGTATTTTTCTTTTTTTATTTTTCATTTTTATAGTTGAATAGATAGTTATGAAAGAAAAAATAATTGATTGATATGTAAGATGTGACATTTTGTTTTGTTTTTTTAGCTATCTTAGCATTTTTTTCTTCTCTTTATTAACTATTTTAAACAAAGAATAATGTTAGAGGCCCACACATTTATACTTATAAATTCACCTACAATGATGTAGTATGAGAGTTGGGCCCACCATCATTAAGTATGTAACAATAAATCAAAAGTTGACACATATGATGTCACATCATTATGGGTAGAATTTTGAATATATTTTGAGAGTCACAAACATTTTCCTTTTGCCAAAATGCGTGCTTTGTTATACATGTACCTTGGAGAATTCTATTACACACTTTCATACTATATGCACCTTTAGCTATGTAATTTTCTTCTTTAATTATGTCTAATTTCCTACTTTAGTTATGATATTATTTTAAAATATTTGATTGTGACTTTTTTTTTATAATTATAATTCAAAAAATATAAAATTATACTATTTTCTTTTATAATTATAAAGTTCATATGGTACATAATCTTTCCCATATATTTTTGTTATAGTCATACGAAAAGCAGTTAGTGTCACAAGTGTGTCTATCTGTTTTTTTAACAGTTTTTTAGTTGAGTGTTCAAGTCAGTTTCTTTGCAATATTATCTTTTTTTATTGTCCATGATACATGACTTTTTTTACTATTGACTTCGAAAAAAATTGAAAAGATACATTACTTATTACTAGTATATCATGGATAATAATAATAATAATAATAATAATAATAATAATAATAATAATAATAAGTCATGGATATAAATTTTAAAATAAATTATATAATGATAAATTATTTTTTTTGTACACAATTTGGGTAAAAATGCAATATAATGATGATACCATAATCACTGACATGTAATATCACTAATCAATAGTAAAACAATACCACATATCAAATGTAACTAATAATCCAATAGATTCCATATCTTCATAGTAAATGCCAGGATGGGCTTTTTGGTGCCAACCTCGCTAGGATGATTTAGCCCATTGTGATGTTTTTGCACTTCCTTTTTCTTTATTGATGTAATTCATTTAGTACTTTGTACTTTCTTATTCCATCAATAAAGTTGATTTTTTCCGATAAAAAAAAAAATTATGTTTACATATCAATAATGATGGATATCACCATTTGCATTGAAATTTTTTCATAGAATTTTTATACGTAATGAAATGGCTTGTCGTAATCTCTTCATTTTCAATCAAAACAACAACTATATGTTTTCATAATTAAAAAAATGTCATTGACATTTCACTCTAAATATTATTTTTATATAATTTTTTTTGAAATATATTCTTTATAAACGTATGTATTAAAAAAAATTTAAAATCCAAAAAGAGCACGTGACCCCGTGGTCCATCTTTACAATCGCCCTTGTCGGGCAAATTTCCAGTGACTCCAAGATTTGAAATGTTTAGCCTTTGCGAGATTTGACCCCATGACCTTTTGTGTGTATCTCTCTTTTATTTCAACAATTAAATCTCGATGTACATTTAGTTTGGTTTCCTTCATGGGAAATTCTATGATACAAATTCCTTCAAGGGTGTATATCATATGTACCTTATTACATATATTTGTTGTGTGTTACGTATTTTTTGATAAATGTTACATATATTTTTGGTAAGCATTACGACAATTTATGATTGAGAAATGAGGTTATGCATTTTTATGATAATGTTATATATTTTGTGGTATTGTTATACATTTTGTGGTTTGAAAATGTTTGGACAAAAAAATTTGTAACATTACTACAAAAATACGTAATATTACCACAAAATGCATAACTTTATTTATAAACTACAAGTTGTCATAATTTCTACCAAAAAAATATGTACTATTTCCTACAAAAATGTATAAAACTTAAGACAAAAATACGTAATAAGTGCATATGGTATCAATGTTTCCCTTGGAGTTAATAAAATTTCCTTTTCTAAAATAAATAAATAAAATAAAAATACAATCCATAAGCACTTTATACTTATCATAGCTCACCTCAACTTTTTGTTCTCTCTCCCTCTTGCAGATGTTCCTGTGAAATTGGAAAACAATGGTGAGCATCATAATGGAGGAGACATTGAGTCTGCTGGCTCCTTTACTTCTGTAGCTGATGCTAATGGTAAAGTAAAGGCATCAACCTCTAATATCATATCAGCCTCCTCTAATACCCATATTAGTACTTAGGACAAAGTATGTTGTAGTCGTTATAATTTTAATTTGATTAATTTTGGTTTTAAATTTTTTATTTTGTGTTAAATTTGTCTAATTGCTTCAAATTGTGGTGTGTTTGGTAACGTTTATGTTTTCAGTTTATATTTACAAAAATTTTATAAACTGGTTTTTGTTTATTTTTAGAAAAACATAAACTACAAACGCGTTTGGTAATTGACAAAATGTTTAAAAAATTTTAAAAATATAAAAAAGAGTAAGAAATGACAAATAGTGGCAAGTGACGGCGGAATACGGTTGTGGAAAGTGGTGACGGTGGGTGGTAGGTGGGTGGGTGGGTGGGTGGGCGGTGGCGGTGGTGGGTGGGCGGTGGTGGTGGTGGTGGTGGTGGTGGGTGGGTGAAGGTGGCCGGTGGTGGGTGGCAGCGAGTGGGTGGCAGGTGGCTGGTGGTGAGTGAGTGGGTGACGGTAGTGGGTGATAGGTGGTGGTAGCAGGTGGATGGCGGATGGCGGGTGGTGGTGGGTGGGTGGGTGACGGTGGCGGGTGGTGGGTGGTAGTGAGTGGGTGGTGGTGGCGGGTGGTGGGTGGTGGTGGCAGATGGGTGGCGGATGGCGGGCGGTGGCGAGTGGGTAGTGATGGCGGATAGGTGGCGGACGGTGGTGGTGGGCGGGTGGGTGACGGTGGCGGGTGGTGGGTGGTGGTGGTGGTGGTGGTGGCGGGTGGTGGTGGTGGCAAGTGGTGGTGCGTGGTGGCGGGCGGGTGATAATGGTAAGTGGGTGACGGTGGCGGGTGGTGGGTGGTAGCGAGTGGGTGATGGTGGTGGTGGTGGTGGCGAGTGGTGGTGGCAGGTGGGTGGCGGGTGAGTGGAGGGTGGTGGGTGGTAGCGAGTAGGTGGTGGCGGGTGGTGGGTGGTGGTGGCAGGTGGGTGGCGAGTGGGTGGTGGGTGGTGATGGTAGATGGGTGGGTGATGGTGGCGGGTGGTGGGTGGTAGCGAGTGGGTGGTGTTGGTGGTGGTGGTGGCGGGTGGTAGGTGATGGTGGCAGGTGGGTGGCGGATGGCTGGTGGTGGTGGCGGTAAATGGGTGGGTGACGGTGGCGGGTGGTAGGTGATAGCGAGCGGGTGGTGGGTGGTGGTGGCAGGTGGGTGGCGGGTGGGTGATGGGTGATGGTGGTGGTGGTAGTGGTAAGTGATGGATGGTGGTGGCGGGTGGATGACAGGTGGCTGGTGGTGGTGAGTGGCGGGTGGTGGATAGTGGTGGCAGGTGGGTGGTGAGTGGTGGTGGCAAGTAGGTGGCGGGCGGTAGATAGTAGTGGCGGGTAGAGGGTGGCGGGTGGCAGGTGGTGGGTGGTGGTGGTGGTGGTGATGAGTGGTGGTGGTAAGTGGGTGATGAGTGGTGGTGGCAAGTGGTGGTGGGGGGTGGGTAGTGGTGGCGGAAGACGGTGGTGGAAAATGGTGGTAGGTGGTGGCTAGTGTGGGGTGATTAAAAAAAAAAACTGAAAACTCAAAATGGAAACACTTTTTTTGTGTTTTCATTTTTTGGCCAAATTTATAAACTGAGATCACTGATTTATAAATCAAAAATTTTATCAAACAAGTTTTTATTTGAGTTTTTTAAATTTTTGTAAATATAAACAGAAAACTGAAAACGTAAGTGTTACCAAACGGCACCTTAGTATTTTTCTATGGTAAATGCGTATATGAGCGGCATGTGTCATACTTTTAGGAGTAAATTGTAAACTTAATCAATTCAGTGAGTTAACCTCAATTAACTAAATGAAAATTTTCTGTCAAAAACCCTAATAATGTTATCAATTAAATTAAATTGATACAAAATCTAAAATTAAATGTTAAAATTGAATCAATTGAAACTTTTAGAACTAAAATGACATAAGTAACAAAATATAGGACTACCTATAATTTAGCCTAATATACTCCAAAACTATTACAGTTGTTGTGGGGTGTGTTATTTTTAGGGTTTATAAGTGGCGGACCTACAAAAGAATTGAGAGGGCCATGGCCATAAGTTTTTCAAAATTGCACTATATTAATTTTATATTTCATGACTATTTATAAAATGCATAATGAGATAATTTTATCAAAAATCACTTTGCTAACTCTATATTTTATTTATATGTTATAATGTATAACGATATAATTTCTAACTGTTTCATATGTTAGTTAATAATATCAATTTTATTGAGTCAATAAATTATGAAAAGCCTATTTGATTGGGTGAATTATAAATGTGATTTATATTCTAGTGTTTAGTTATAATTTTTGTTATCCGAATTAGATGAATTTTCTTTCTAATGAAATTGAATTTTATTTTTTAATTCTAGAAATAATAATGCAAAACAAACTTATAATTGAGATTATATAGTTTTATATAATCAAAATGTCATAAAAAGCCTAGGTGTACTCAAAACCTTACATCTCTAATTCAATTGGTAGGACTTTGTTCAACACTGTTGTTTTTTCCTCTTTTATTTTAACCGGTTTAATATTGTTGTGCAGTGAAGAAAAGATTCCATGCAATGCTTTGGAAAATCACCGAAATTTTTTGTAAGGAGTGGGTGAATATTATTTTATGTTCATGCTAGACTAACAGTATCATTATTATAATTACATCCATATAAGAGTCATTTTTAATTACAGTGCCATGCATCAAGGACATCCGGGAAAAAAAATTGGTACATAAACAAGCTGTTGAGCTTGTCAAATTCCTTTGCGATCAAATTGCAAGTGCAAATTACTCAACTGCAAGAAAGATATTTTCACTATTGTTAGTCCAAGCAACATCTGTTGGGATTTATGATGCGATTTCTCTTCAAAATGGGAAAAACCAATCCATATTCCATCAAGCAATCGTGTGCCACCGTGAACAAGTGTTCAACCTCATACGCCAAATTGAGAAGTCCAGAACTGTATTTTTGGGATAATGTGATGACTCCCAGAACAATGCTCTGCATTTGGCAGGATTTTTGGCTCCTCAGGAGCAACTCTATCGTGGAGCCGGTGCAGCTCTACAAATGCAGTGCGAATTGCAATGGTTTAAGGTAATCTTTCCTGACTCCATAGGATCAAATATTTATTTATTTGATATAAACAAAATTATTTATAAAATTGGAAAATATCTGAATAAAATATAAATGAAATCTTTTCTCGATTTCCCTCACATTTAGGGCAGAAAACAAACTAAATAATAGGTTGTTCAAACTTAGTTTGTTAACTTAATGAGCTTAAAATTATGTTTAAACTTGACTTGTTTATATAACGAGACGATATCGAATAAACTTTTAATGAGCCAAACACGAGTTGAGCTCAAATAACTTGAGTTTTTATAGTACATATATGTTTATTGAGCTAACTAATAAGTTGTTCAAACTTGACTTGAAAACTTAGGGCTTGTTTGGCATGGATTATATAATCCATCTTTTTATCTTTTTATCTTTTTTCTATCACATCATCTCTCTACTTTTCTGCACATCTTTTCGTAAAAAGACAAAAAGTGCACTTTTTTAGGACACCCCAAACCAACCCTTAATGGGTTTAAAATTATGTTCAAACTTGGCTTGTTTATATAACAAGTCAATATTGAACGAGTTTTTAAAGAGTCAAATACAAGTCGAGCTCGAGTGACTTGGTTTGTTTAATACCCCTACTTACATTGTTCTTTTCTTTTTAAATCCGTACTCCAATCCATGATTAAAAAACGAACTCCGTAACATAGTTTCTCATTTGGAAGTGGCTTGGTTTAAATTTATACAGGAAGTGGAAAACCGTGCACTGACTCAACACAAAGAAAAAAAGAACAAAGAGGGAAAGACACCAGCACAGATATTTACTGAAACACACAAAGATTTGATAAAAGATGGAGAGCAGTGGTTAAAAGACACAGCCAATGCATCCACAATTGTAGCAGCTCTCATTGCCACTGTGGTGTTTGCGGCTGCCATTACAGTACCAGGTGGAAACAATGGCGATGGCTATCCAGTTTTTTACAAACGAGTGTAGACACCCCATTTTTGACCGTCCTCAAGACTTGGATGTCACCGCTTGAACACTCGGTGATTATCCATGTTTGTGTTTGTTTGGAGTTCCCGGAGTTCTCGACTACACGCCTTGCCTCAGGACCTCCGAACTTGACCGTTTTGTGTCTGGTTTTGCACCAAACACTTGTGCTTTGCCTTGGAGGGGCAGGGAATGCCTTCTGATGCATCCCCACACACCACCGGCAGTGGCTAGAGGCCACCGGCTAGTTGTTGTTGCCACCGGCACTATATTGTGCCGGTCGGCACTCTTTTTGGCAAAATGACCATTTTGCCCTGCCGACCACTTTACAGCTGTTTTTGGAGATATTTTCAGATAGCTTTCTGGTGCTTGTTTCCCCTCCATACACGTGTATGGAGGGATGAGCCCTTTGATGCCTTAACTTGTAAGTTTTGGTTGCCTATAAGGAGAGGCTTCTTCTCTTGGCTCAAGGGTTGGAAAAGGGTTACAATTTTTAGACATTCTTAGACAGACCAAGCTCTGGTTTTTAGGGTTAGGATAGATACACATCCTATCTCTCTCTTTTCCTTTGTGTTCTAGGTGTTTTAGTTCACATTATTGCACCTAAACACCTAGTCTTTCACCTTTCTTTGGTGTTCTCAAAGATCAGAGCTTGTTCTTGAGATTTTTGACTGATTTGGAGCTCAAGGAGGCAACCACACCACCATTGTTGAAGAGGTCTACAAGGGTGAGCCAACTAGCCTTTTTTTTTTCCCATTCTTGCACTCCATTTTTGCCTAGCTTAGAGTTGTTTTTGTGCTTAGTGATTAACACATAAAAGTTCTGATTTTTAACCCTCTTTATTGTTTATCAAGAGTGTTTTGCACTTTGGGGAAGTTTGACCCCCTTTAGGCCTTGAAAAGGCCCCATTTTAGGCCATTTTGTGAGAGCTCCAAGACTTTGGTGCTTGGGCCTCTCCACCACTGAAATCTTGAGGGATTTCAGTGGTGGAGATGGTGCCTTGAAGTCTCCAAAAGGGGAGGGCCACCCCCTCTCCTTGATGTCCTTGAAAAGGGCAAGTTTTGGCCTCCAAAGGAGCACCATGTTTGGTTGTGTGTTGAGCATGTATTGGCTGTTTTTCATGCCTATTATGCCATGATTCAACTCTGTTTTAAGTTGGTTTTAGCACTCCTTGCATGCTTTGCATAGTTGCTTTGTAATGCCTTAATAGTCCCTTAACATGTCTAGGTTGTATGCCCTAGTTTGAGCATGTTTTTGGCTTAGACTTATGAATGTTTTATGCTTATTTTGACATGTTTTAGCTCTGTCCATAGCCATTTGGGTTGATCTTGGCATGCATCATATAGCCCCTTTGCATTTTAGGCTTGCTAGCCTTTGAGTATGCATGTGTAGCATGTGTTGCTTACCTCGTTTTGATGGTTTGGAACCATTTAGCATGTTATTTTAGACCTTTTGGTGTGCTTGTATGCTCACCTTAGTTGCCTCTTTAATGCTTTGAAAGCATGTGTTGCATGCTCCATGTTTTGGCCTTAATGCATGCCTTTGATTTCAAGCCTCTTAGATGCCATCTAAGTAGCCTTTTGGCTTTGTTTTGACATACTAAAAACCTGTTTTTAGTTGTTTAGTGCATGCCATAATCGCCTTGCATAAGTTTGGTTCAAAGCCTCTTTGACTAGCTTTAAGCCTTAGACCATTTGTATGCTTTGTTTGGTCTATCTTCGACTTGGTTTGGCACCATGCTTTGCATGTATTTCAGAGCTTTACAATGCATGCTCATTGTCTATGTTTGGTCTCTTTAAGTGTGCTTGAGAGTTGCCATGTTCATGCTTAAGGTTTGGATCATAACACTTGCATGTGTGTGTGTTTGTTTAGTCCTCATGTCTAGACATTTTGGCCACTGATTTTAGGCCTATTTGAGTTGCCTAAGTCATGTATAAGACCATCCTTTCATTGGTTTGCATGCTTGTCTTGTATGCTTGCTTGTATGCTTGCATAGGTATATTGCACAGTCCATGTTGCATGCTAGATAACATGACTAGGTTGCATTGCATCAACATGCATTCCTTGTCCCTTGACTTGGTGATAGGGATTGGGACTTTGATTTGTTTGGTTTGCATGCATTTGAAATCAAAGTTGCACACTTTGTTCCTTGGGCCATCATGCATGGAAATGCGCGATTAGTGGTCCGGGAATCGAGGCACATGCCCTTTTGAGTCAATAACATGATAAGGGGTGTGTATAGTGCATAAATACCTTGAATCACATTGCCATGCATGTTGTTGTCCTCTGCTGCTGTGGGTTGCAGGTTCTGCAGGTGTTAAGTGCCGGCCGGCACTATTTAGTGTCGACCGGCAGTCAATTTCCAGCCGATAACTTTATCTAGTGCCGGTGGCCTCCTTCTTCAGCCGGTGGTGCTCTAACCCAGCCGGTGGTACTCCCCAGTGCCCTGAGAGGCACTCCTGGGACTTTGGCAATTTTCAGAGGAGGATAGCAGGGGAA
The DNA here is from genome assembly GCA_022316695.1 of Camellia oleifera. Classification (NCBI taxonomy): domain Eukaryota; kingdom Viridiplantae; phylum Streptophyta; class Magnoliopsida; order Ericales; family Theaceae; genus Camellia; species Camellia oleifera. Next base: position 15,979,577 of record CM039314.1, on the reverse strand, counting down.
ACAGAGGCAATCCGTGCATGGTAGTGCGGTTCTGAGCCAGTCCCGAGCGCGTGCTGCATTTGGCCCTCATCCCGAGGCGGTTTAATGTTTAAATTAGATTAATTATTCTATTTAAATAATTTAGTTGATTTGTAATAATTGATTAGCTTACGTAGTTAATTAGTTATTCGGTTTTGTATATTCTTTCGGTCCCTCCGAGCGAGGGCAAAATTGTAATAAGGGTGTGTGAGTGGGTGTATGTCTTCCAATCCCCATTTCTTTCTATCCCTTTTATTTACCTGTTTATGTTGGTAGATTAGGGCATTTCTATCTTAGCATACCTTATGCAATGCATGCGTGCATTCATGCATTTGTTTACATGCACCAGGCTCGGTACATCATACAAACTGCATTGCAATTTTCAATTCCAAATTGAATATGTGGTAGTTGCTGCATTTCATGTGCCATGCTTAGGGTAGCCGAGCCTACTCTAGATTTCATCTATGCCTGTGTTGCATTAGCCACTTAACATGAACTAGGTCATGCATGTTTTGCTAACTGGTTTCTTGTTTTGGCACGGAGTACGATGTAAGTTTTATGTTTTAGCATGTCGCATGCGTGTGAATGTTAACATGACAGTATGTCTGCCATGCGGCTAAATGCTTATGTGATATTACTGCTTGAATGCCTGTGGGTGGAGGTTGGATTACTTGAGTTGGAAATACTCATTGAAATCCGTGTTTTAGCCTACTCGCGAGTAGCAATTTCAAACTGTTTTCCAAACAAGACGGATATGCAATACTTATTTCCAAATTAGGCGATCTAGTCTATACTTGTTTGCTGTGCGCACAACATAGTAATTCTAGGCTAATAACCGGAATAAGAATTCATAACGTTTTCAAAAAAAGGATATCACGGTTAGTAGAGGCCGGTCTTCGGACCGGGCAAAAGGGGGTGCTCATAGCTGACCTTCCCCGATCGTACCCAAGCTCCCGAGCCAAGACCACTTTGGTGATGACGGACATGTGGCCTTCGGTACCGAGTCAGGGTTTCCTAAATTTCCCATTTTAAATATTTAGGTGGCGACTCTGTAATCTGGCAAAGCAGTCCATGTTTGGCACTACTTTTCAAAAATCTGTTTTCTCAAACGATTTGCCGGATTTGGACTCTTTGGTTCAAGATTAAGAACCGACACAAAAACGAGTCCTTGAACCGTAGAGCGAAGCCCACGGGCGCATCTACAAGGAGCATCCTTCTTAATCTTCGGCATATCTGACGCATTCGCACTTTTCTCATCCATGACTTCCGTGCTGCTGTTCTTGTCCATCCTCACTTCTTGTTATGGAGAAAACGATTTTCTGGTTATCATTCCTAGGAGATTGATTTTTGGTCTCATAAGCCTATTTCTCTCCATATTATCCACCATCATAGCCTTTGGTGCCACACTTTATCTTGTGTTTGGGGATAGTTACAAGACATGGATTATCTTCCCTATGCTTGTGTTGCCTGGTATACCTGCAATTTTGTTCATGTTCCTGCAATTTCCTCTCCTTGTAGACATGTACAAATCCACCTGCTGCACCATTTTTGTTAAGCAAGATGCTGATATGCTCTACTAGGTCAAACATCAAAATAAGTTGGGAGACTCCATCTATATATAATCTTCAGCTCAACAATTGTTTATGTATTCAGTGGTTCCTACTCTCCTTTCTTCACTAGAATTCTCTCGATGAGCACTTGTAATATAACTTGTGTTTTTTTTTTTTTGAAACAGCCAAAAGAACCCTTTATTGATGATCAACCCATGCAAGATGAGAATACAACAAAAAAGGGGGAAAAAAAGGTTTGGAGGGGAACCAAACCGAAGAAGAGAGTAGAACAAAGAAGCCAGAACAAAGAAGAAGAAAAAAGAGAAAAGAGAGCTGAGAAACAGAACAAGGCAGCAGAATCTGAAGCTCAGACCAGCAGCCCAGCAGCCCCAAACAGCAGACAGCCACAAAACCAAGATCAGAACAGATCAACAACTACAAGATCTGAAGCTCAGAGCAGCAGCCCACAGTCCAACCCATAGCAGCAGCCCCAAACAGCAATCAACAATATGACCAAGATCAGAACAGATCAACAACTAGGACCAGCCCATAACAGCAGCCCCAACACAAATCAACAGCCCCAAAACAGCAGCCCAGATCAACACTCTCAGATGCATACCCCAACTAATAACCAAGAGCAGCCTCAGCCTGAGTTGTTCAGAAGCAGACACCATCTAATGAGCAGCAGACACTAAGAAAACTCCAAGAGACAGACACTAAGAAAACACCAAGAAAGTAGCAGACAACCAAGGGGCATTACACACTCCACCCTGTGATGCAGCAACTAACTTGCTTAAGATTAAGTAAGAAATCCTGCACAGAGAAATGGTGCTGAGAGAGCCTCGGTTTCAACCATAAGGCAATTCTTACCTTGATCACTTCACACAACTCCCCCAAGTTTGGGACGGATGCCCTAAACACTGCAGCATTCCTGTGCTGCCAAATAGACCAAAGCACAACCAGAGGCACTCCTCTCCATATCATCTTCTCTTTACTCCTAACACCTTGACCTTCCCACCATAATAAGACTCCATTTACCGATTCAGGAAGGGCCCCCATAACATCCCACCACAGCAGCATTGTAGACCACACCCTCCAAGCAAAAGGGTAGGTAATCAACATATGGTTCACAGTTTCTGGTTCACTAGTGCAAAAGACACACAGGGGAGACACAGAGTTGCTAATGGCACCAATACTTTGTAGGTACATTGCAGTCTTAACTCTATTTCGCCAAGCTAACCAAGTAAAGAATTGAACTTTAGGAGGCATGTAGGGGATCCACACTAGTTTAGTAGTCCTTAACAAAGGGCCAGCTGAAGCCAGCACACCTGTGTAAGCAGAGTAGACAGAAAAAACCCCAGAAGATGTGGCATTCCACACTGGACAATCTGCTTGGTCTGGGATAGGAGCAGGAGCTGCTGCCAGGCAGTGATTGAGCCTGACAACCTCACTATCCTCCCACTCATACAGCCTTCTTCTAAACTGACACACCCAATTACCAGCAGCCACCTTATGGTCATACATTGATCTAAGCGACTCTTCTTTATTTACCACCAACCCATACAGACTCGGGAATTCCTCTCTAAGACTTGTCCTATTCCACCATTTGTCCTCCCAGAATCTAACATTGTTTCCATCCCCAATCTTAAGCTGAAAATTATTCATGTAGAACTCGGAGAGGGTGTTACTAAACTCTGCAATGGTAACTATACCTTTCCAGACACTAGACATTCTACTAGTGGTAGAAGAGGGAGGAATCCAATCCCTGGAGTCCACTTTATACTTACTGCAAACAACTCTTCTCCATAAGGCTTCCTTCTCAATCCCAAATCTCCACCACCATTTGATTAGTAAACAACTATTAACCACCCTCACTCTTCTCAGCCCCACTAATATTGTTATGGAATTATATATAACTTTTTATCAAAATAATGTAACAATGGATATATAGTACTGTAATTTTAATTCATAAACAGAAAAACACAATTTTTTGGGTGGATAGTTCACAATCAAATGTAGCATTATTTTTGGGTGTTGGAAAGAGCTAAATATGTAAGAAATTATTAAAGGGGACAAACTCATCTTAATTGTAATAGTAAATATGTAAAAAATAAATAAATAATAATAAATTTTACAATTTAAAAATGAATAAATATGATAATTATGGGCCATTTACATACAAGTCCTATTTTGTGAACTTATAATCTACTAAGTCCTAGATAAAATTATTTGCTCCTTCAGGTCCCATTAATTTTTAATAGACCAATTTACCCTTCCCACAAACTTATATCATTTTCCTCCTTCCATGTGAGATAATCATCATAGTTTCTTCACCCATATTTGCAACCGACCCTCTGTTTTGGCCACCCTACAACCCTAGTCTTCAAGAACTAGGAACAACCAGAACACTGAGCAATGAGATCGCAAATCGCGATTATGCGAAGGATCGTGAAATGAAATCGGGATGATTCAAGTCGAATATTGATCGAAATCATGTTGCAAAGTTGACGTTAGTGCAAAACAGGTGGTGCGATGTTAACTTGTGTTTGTGATGGGCTTGCATGGGTTGCGATAATCAGATTGCAACATTCAACAGACCTTGGAAAGAACAATTGAATTGAGATTGCAACTCAAGAGTCACATTGCTCCCAGATTTGGTATTCGAATCGAGTTTTCGATCTCACCCAAGACCTTCACAACTCAAGAGTCACACTGCTTCCAGATTTGGTATTCGAATCTCACCCAAGACCTTCGAATCAAGTTCAGATCTCATCTAGGGTTTCATATTCATGTTCAGATTGCAACTAGGACTTCAGGTTCAAGTTGATTTGATGTAACAAAATCGATTTTCCCTCAGATCTGAGTTTGCCAAGTTCAATTTCTCCTTAGATTTGAACTCACGAAATTCGATTTTCGTTCTAGATCTGCATTCACGATGCTCGATTTCAAGTTCTAACCAACAACTATGGTTCGAAAATGTGCAAAATCTCAACTCCAAGACTCATGATGAATTTCGAATGAACTCAATCATAGTCGTTTTTTGAAATCGAGAACCTTCTCAGTTTATAATATTCTCAATTTTAATTATGAAAAAAATTGAGAAATTTCTCAAAATTGATAATTATAAATTTCTTAGTTTTGATAATAGTTTCAGTTCATACTAGAAAAAAATTGAAAAATTTCTTAGTTTTGATAATTATAAATTGAGAACATTCTCAATTTTGGAATTAAAGGGCAAAACGTCTTTTTACCTCTAAATGAGACTTATTGGTTCAAAAACTTTTTGATAGGACCTAAGCTACAACTAAATATATAGATAGGACTTTTAGGTAATTAATCCATAAATTATTCAGATATATAAAGGAGCTTTACTTGAAATTTCTCCCGAGTCTCTTTGTTTGGTTCCAATTTTCTCAATTCAATTTTTTGAAAATTGAGTTTTTTTATTTTTCATATTTTTTTTAAGTGATTTTTTTTTAATATTTTAAGCAAAAATTTTACTTTTTAGATATATCTAACGTAAGTGTACTTAAAAAGTAAAATATTTTTAAAAAAATCAACAAGTACACAAGAATACTAAAATGTATTAAATTTTCATATTTTTTTCTTATATTTTTAGTATTTAATGATTTTTTAAAAGAATTTTTTTCAAAAATATTGTACTTTTTAATTATATTTATATTAAGTGCATCTAAAACGTAAAAAATTGCTTAAAATATTAAAAAAATTCACTAAAAACAAAAAAATATGCAAAAATAAAAAACTCAATTTTCAAAACATTGAACACTGGAAATTAGAGCCAAACATTGTGACTGGGTTGGCGCTGTTTCCACTCATGTATATTTGGGTTGAGGATTAGAGGAGGTATTTGGGAAGAGAAGAAAATGAAAAGGAAAGGGAAATTAGGAATTGTCATATAGTAATTTGATTCATGAAATTTCAAAATTGTGTCAATTTTATCTTTTAATTTTTTATATATATTACCAATTTAATTCAATTGATTACACCTGTTAAATAATTATAAAGAATGCCACTCCTCAATTACTTTGTAGAGAGTGAATGATCAATTTTATTTTACCCTTAATATAATTAAAATTATAAAAACTTAATTGATAAGAAAGACAAATTACAAAAATTCAAGTATAATTTGCCTATTAAAACGGGCCAGGTTTCTCTCGAGTCCGTGATCAGACTAGAGTGTGCTGTTGGGCCAATAGGGCTCACCACGGGTCCTGTTTCGATAATTCGAACCGTTCAATGTGTAGAACTTGTTGAGTACTTTATTCTTGTAAAAAATCACGTTGATCGGATATCGATAGATACTTGATTGGATCAGATTTCTGTCAACGGTAAATATAATTTTCAAAATAAACTGTTGACAAAAATCCGATCCGATCAAGTAGCTATCGATATCCGATCAATATGATTTGTTATAAGAATAAAATACTCGACGAGCTCTACACATAAAATGGTTCAAATTATCGAAACAATACCCGTGACCAACCCCACGGGCCCAATAGCACTGTCAAGTGGACTGGAGAGACAAGCCATCCCCTATAAAATAGCAAAATCGGCATCTGAAACCTTTCCATTCAAGTAGGTCCCCACAATTAATTGCCAAAAAAGGAAATGCCGATAAAAAATGTTTCTTTTCAAAGGAAGGTTTTACACGTGCACGGTGTTTATGTGTTCTGATTTTTCTATTACCAGGCCCTATATCTTCAATCACTGATAACTATGTTGGATGTTTTCAAAAAAACCAAAACAATTATGGGTTAATTATTTTTTTATTTTTTTATCTTTTTAATTTGATCTAAATTTCAAGCAAGCTACGAACATGGTATGTGGATAATGCAAAGAAATTAAGTACAATTAATGGTATTGTAAATGGACCTGACATTCTAGACTTCGAGAACGTTCAAGAATCAAAACGGGAATCAGAAGTCTTTACATCCAATGGCAATGCACCTACAGTTGAACCAGTAAGAGATACCTTGCACAAGGTTTGTGTTGACTCTATTAAGGATGAGGCATGGGAATTGCTCCGAGAATCTATGGTTTATTATGGTGCTAGTTGTAGACGTCCCCGAACGTCCCGGGAGGGAATCCCGTTTTGTTCATTTGGGCTCACTACAGTTCAAGACTCAATGTCACGGTCCTGTATCTAATCTCGCAGAGTGTGATGCAAGACCGATGAATCATCAAAGAGTCCAAATCCGGCAAATCGTTTTTTAAAACAGATTTTTTGAAAGAAGTGCCAAACATGGATTGCTTTGCTAGATACAGAGTCGCCACCTAAATATTTATTTTGGGGGAATTTAGGAAACCCTGACTCATTGCCTAAGGCCACGTGTCCGTCATCACCAAAGTTGCCTCGGCTTGGGAACTTGGGTACAATTGGGGAAGGTCACTTCGTGAGCACCCTCGCTTGCCCGATCAAAGATCGGCCTCTACTAACCATGATATCTAGTTTTGAAAACATTATGTGTTCTTATTCCGGTTATTAGCCTAGATTTACTATGTGATGCGCACAGCATATAAGTATAGACTAGATCGCCTGAATTGGAATGAAACATCTCATGTTTATTTTCGAAAGCAGTTTGCTACTCGCAAGTAGGGTAAAATGTGGATTTGCCACCCTCATGTGGGCTTTAGAAAACACGATGATTTGCCACTCTCAAGTGGGCTTAAAACTCACAGTCGATGCATTATTCCAATTCAGATAATCCAACATTCACCTACAGGCATTCAGGCAGGTATATCACATAAGCATATAGCCTTATGGTAAGCATGCTATCATGGCAGTCACTCACACAGATGCAAGGATGCTAAAGCATAAACACTTACCGAGTACTCCAAGCCAAAATAGAAGCTATGTTAGAAATCAATGCATGATCCTAACTATACAGAAATGCCTAATGCAACACAGGCAGGAATACAACTACAATAGGCTCGGCTATTCTAAAGATGGCATGTGAAATGCTACAGCTAACACGTATTCAACTCGGAATTGAAATACGATGCAGTTAGTATGATGCGCCGAGCCCGGTGCATGCAAAACAGATGAATGGATGCAAACATGCAAGCATAAGTATGCTAATTGAAAACATGCCCTAATCTAACCATCATAAGCTGGTAAATAAAAAGAAGAAAGACGTGGGGTTGGAAGACATACATCACACGCACACACACTTATTACAATTGTGCCCTCGCTCGGAGGGTCCGAATAAATAATACAATCCGAATAATTACAAAACCCTAATTAATTAACAAATTAATCTAGGAAAGCAGGTAAATTAGCATGCAAGCCATGGACCGCCTCAACTCTGTTCCGAATGATGAATGATGCATGCTTGAGTTGCTTGGCACGGAAATCCATCGCGATGCCCCGATTTGCCTCTGTTTACAATTAATGTCGGAATGCTATGCGAAGCTCTAGAAGGCTATTGATTTCTGATTTGCTGCAACAGAGAGCAAGAAAGGGGCACAGCAAAGCATTTTCACATATGTATGCATGACTACTCTTCAGGAAGTGTAGTCTTCGATCCTCGTGCCACCAATCACGCATCTCGATGCATAATGGCCGAGGAGTCGAATTGCACGACTCGATGTAAAATGAGTGCACATGAAAACACAACAAGACCTAAACTCCATCATGGGTAATCCGGAGTGTCGGCGACCGAGAATTGAGACACGTTCCGTCACTCGGAGTACGAAATGTCCCTCGTTTCCCGTGCTTGGGTTAACTCCTATCCCAAACACAATGCAAATGAGATGGCATACACAATGCGACTAACATACAACCTAGCATACGCAATGCTATGAAATGGCATACACAATGCTCGATGTAACATGGCATACACAATGCTCTAACATGCAACCTAGCATACGCAATGCTATGGACCAAAATGGCATACACAATGCACGATGGACTTACACCAACATGAGTGGACCTCAGCCACACTCACATCAGTGGCCATTAGATGAAAATGAGACAACCGAAATGTGCGCACACATGCACGAATACCAAGGACCGAACCTAAGGCATCAAATGCCACTCTACCAAAGCATGGCAAGGGATGAAAGATGGCATACAAACATGCAATTTTCAGCACTGAAATATGATGCGCAATGGTTCCGAATCATGGAAATATGGCACCCAATGCGTGAAAGAGGCCCTGAAACTCAAAACTAGGCAAATGCATTGAACTATAATCATGCAAAGCAAGCATTATTTGATCATGAAGTACAAAAACAGAGCCAAGACAGTCCCAAAATATGCACAATATCAGTTCAAAGCATGGCCAAAAAGTGCTAACATGAGGGGCTAAAACAACATGCAACCTAGGCTAGTAAGCATGGTTTACATGGCATGTATATGAAGCATAAGAGAGGTCATCAAACCAGCCCAAAACAGTAACATGGCATGTCAAATAAACCCCAAATAACCACTGAAATGCATCCAATGCATGCAAAAATGATGAGCTCCTTTGGAGGGCCATGCAAGGGGTTACTCAACACATACAACAAGAACACTTAACATGACAAAACCAACTCTGGAAATCAATTATGAAAGCCCTAAAACTCACCAAAAAGGCCCTGAAATGGGTCAAGGAAGCATGCAATGAAAGGTCCTCTTGAAAGGCCTTAAGGAAGATTGTTCCAAACATGCATGAGGGACACAAAATATGGTCAAAGAGGCTCTGGAAAGAGCTGAGGCAGACCTTGAAACTCACCAAATTGAGCCTAAAAAGTGACTTCACAACATGAAAGTAAGGGGCCCTTTGGAAGGCCAAAAGGGCCAACAAACAAGACGAGGAGAGAGGGGGTCACCCCCCTATGATTTTAGCTCTCAAAAACACATCTAAGCCACTGAAAATCCACTAGATTTCAGTGGCTAAGAGGCCAAACCAAGGCCAATGTGAATGCTCTAATGCATAGCCCTAATCATGAGGAAATGAAGCATGCCAAGAGAAAGATGACCCCAAAAATAAAAATTCCCTTAATCAAACTTCAAGAGGGGCTCAAAATAAGACTTTTTTTAGTTCATGGAAAATCTCGAAAATGCTTGCAAGTAAGGCTAAGATATCATGCAAAATAAGCCCTAAAAAAGAAATGAAGCATACAAGGATATAGGAGACCTCAAACAGAAAAGTATCCTTAATCAAACTTCAAGAGGAGCTCAAAATAAGACACTTTACAGTTTATAACAAAACCCGGAAATGCTTGAAAATAAGGCTAAACAATGGAGCAAAATAATGCAAGAAAAAGGGAAATGAGGACTTATCCTTGAAGAACAGATTTCCAGCAACTTCTGGACCAAGAAAGGAGTTCTTCAACCTCTGAAAATCAGCTCCAAGATGCTTTGATGGATGGTGGAGGTGTTGTGGTAAGGGTTGGTGTGCAAATGGTGCAAGAATATTAGGGTTTTCGAGCTCAAGTGTAGAGATATAGAGAGAGAGGTGTATATGCCTTAGAAGTTGTAGATAGAGAGAGAGATTTTTTAGAGTGAGAAGCTCCCAAGCTTCTCTAAGAAGATTGTCCCTTGAAAATGAGAGATATAGCCTCATATATAGCAAAAATGAGAGTTGGCTCGAAAATATCTGTCTATGGGACAGCTGGAGGTTGTGGAAGATAGCTGGAAGATAAATATCTATCAATTCTGAGCTTTCTGGGCATAAGTGGTCGGCCGACCACCTTTTCTGGTCGGCCAGCCACTTTTTCTGGTCGGCCGACCACTTTTTCAGGAGAGGGTGGTCGGCCAGCCACCTTTTCGGGTCGGCCAGCTAGTTTAGGAAAATTCTGCTTTCCAGGTCCAACTTCAAATGGCCATAACTCCTTCATCTGAACTCCTTTTCAAGTCATTCTTGTGTCCAAATTGAAGCCCCAGAAGTTAGCTTTCCAATGAAACCAGCCTTGCATCAAAATTATAACTGTGAAAAAAGTTATTCCTGTTTTGGTGAAGCCGCGCAGTTTCAGTCCTACTCGGATTCATGCCGAACTTTCTTTTGACCACCTAAGTGGTCGGCCATCTGATTTTCTTGTCTGCCATGTGGCCAAATTGAAAGCCCAGAAGTTAGATTTACAATGGAGCCAATCTTGCATCAAAATTCCTCCTGTGCAAAGAGTTATGCCCGTTTCGGTGAAGCCGCGCAGTTTCGATCCTATCCGGATTCATGCCGAACTTCTCCCAAACTAGTTTTCCTCTCTTTTCTCCTCTTTTCTTCAACTCCAAACCCCTAAATAAGGTGTTTTGAAATTTTTTTTAAAGATTTCATCGCTCTTTCATTCATTTCCACTTTGTCCTTGCTCGGTTTACCGAAAAGTGCAACATTTGACAAAATGCGAGCCTCAGAACATTGTAAAAACTTTATTTCAAAAACGTTTTGAAAGAGAGGGTTTTAAGGTATAAAATCTTTTGATCAAGATTGTTTTGGTCCAAAAATGGGTATGAAGTTAAGATTTGACTCTCTCATTGCCGAAAAAACTGAACCTTTCCCCTGCACACCTTTCTCCACCATGTAAACCATCAATCGCGTCCAAGTCTTAAGGGCAGTCAAAAATGGGGTGTCTACAGTTACCCCTCTTTGATAGAACTTAGAAGTCAAGAAGTGACGGGAGTGAATGTCAAAGCCCAGAGACGACCCATTTTGGACAAGGCTGAAGACATGGACAAACAAACAAAGTACAGACAAATAAATGGTTGCGCTCGCAGGCTGCCTACATATCCCTCTGCAAGGAATCAAACCAGCGTAGTTCAGGGGCAGGATGCAAAATGATATGCAAAAAGATTTTGATAATTGGACTTATACGCTACGCGAAGCCGGTTTGAAAATTGGACTTATACACTACGCGAAGCTGGTCTGATAATTGGACTTATACGCTACGCGAAGCCGGTTTGAAAATTGGACTTATACGCTACGCGAAGCCGGTTTGAAAATTAGGCTTATACGTTACGCGAAGCCGGTTTTGAAAATTAGACTTATACGCTACGCGAAGCCGGTTTAAAAATTCAGGATTTATGTAATGCACTGTAATGAGTAAAATGCAATGTGATAGCTAGGAAAAGGGAGGTACCTTACAGGGGCAATTGGCAATGACTCACCTCGGCAATGTCCTACCTCATGCTGATATGGGAATCTTCCTCTTCTTCTCAGTTGAACCACAGGTACTACTTTTCTCCCTAACTATGGTTGCAGCTTTCCCTATTCTCCAACAGGGTGACAGACTAGGTTGATTCGGTATCCAGAATTGAGGCGCATACATATGTTATCTCAATCTATGGGGCTGCCATACAGATTTCAAGCCGAGGATATACCCCTGGGTATTTAAACCAGACTTTAGTCTCGGAAATCCCGAACCTTTGCGTTCTAGGCAAGAGCCATTCGAACTCTAGTTTCCACCATCTCAGTTGGTCTCCTAGGAAAAACACAGGCAGGTGGCTATACCAGACCACCGGAAGTCGTTCAGTCACGACAAACACCAAAGGAATTGCACCTTTAGAGGATTTAAGGTCTCCTAGACCAGAGAGTGCACAAGATAGTGCGATGAAATGCAAGTAAAATGCGCAAAACAGCGCGAATGATGATGTAGGATTTAAGGTCTCCGTAGACCGGAGGATTTAAGGTCTCCTAGACCAGACAATAAAATAGATACGATGCAATGGATGTAATAGATGTGATGCAATAGATAATAGATGCGATGCAACAGAGAGTACAATAGATGCAAAATGGTGACATACGCCAACCACGCTGGACTCGTGAGTGGAGGAAGAACAAAGAAAATCAATCAGGAGCGCGTTCCACGTAACCTAAGATAAATTCCAAATACGCTAAAATCGTGTGAGGAAGGGGACACTCAAACCACGCTGAAATCGTGAGAGGAGGTCCAAAAACAACCCGCCCAGCGCATCTATAACGCAACCTGGGATAAAATCCAAACACGCTGAAATCGTGTGAGGAAAAGAACACTCTAACCATGCTGAAATCGTGAGAAGAGGTTCGAAAACAACCGCTCAAGTGCGCGCACAACGCAGCCTGAGATAAAATCCAAACACGCTGAAATCATGTGAGGAACGGGACATTCAAACCACGCTGAAATCATGAGAGGAGGTCCAAAAACAACCCGCCCAGCGCGTCTACAACGCAACCAGGGATAAAATCCAAACACGCTAAAATCGTGTGAGGAAAAGAACACTCTAACCACGCTGAAATCGTGAGAAGAGGTTCGAAAACAACCGCTCAAGTGCGCGCACAACGCAGCCTGAGATAAAATCCAAACACGCTGAAATCGTGTGAGGAACGGGACACTCAAACCACGCTGAAATCATGAGAGGAGGTCCAAAAACAACCCGCCCAGGGCGTCTACAACGCAACCAGGGATAAAATCCAAACACGCTGAAATTGTAAGAAGAGGTCCGAAAACAACCGCTTAAGTGTGCGCACAACGCAGCCTGAGATAAAATCCAAACACGCTGAAATCGTGTGAGGAACGGGACACTCAAACCATGCTGAAATCGTGAGAGGAGGTCCAAAAACAACCTATCAGGCGCGTGCTCGGCGCAACCTGAGAAAGTCCCGGAGGACAACGATCCCAAACGCTGCTCAGCGTAAAAGGATAAATGGTAGAAGATAACACAAGATGCAAATAAATGCAAGTAAGGTGTGCATGACAATACAAGTGGAAGAGTGCATAACAATGCGGGTGGAAGGGTGCATAATTTTGAAGCAGGCTTGATCTTGTGCTTGAGGTAGAGGCACACTCATACTTCGGAGCATTGACAAGGCTTGACAGGGTACATCCGGAATACAATCACGGAATTTTCTGAAGTTGTAGCACACTTAGATGCTTCGATTTTCGCTCTTTTCTTTTGCTTTGTAATCCGGAACCTATATAGCTTCAGATTGGTCCTGGTTTTACTGTTCTCACATGACCTGAGTTGAACCCTGCGGCTTTATGAAAGAACCAATCCTGTTTTGCATAAATGTGGAGAACGACACGGCACTCTGAGCACAAAACGATTTTTGAAATTGAAATGAGAAAAGGGTTCTCAACCGGGTATTGAGCCTACAACTGACCACAGCCAAAACGACTCAACAACGGAAAACAAAGGTAGAACAACCTAAACACAACTCAACAAAGGAAAAACAAGGTAAAACAACCTACACACATCTATTGACACTCAAACGACTCAAAACAAGAATCGAGACAAACAAAACACACAAACACAATACTCAGCTGTGTTACAAAGGCAAGAGACCTCTCGGTGCACGAGGAGCCAGTTTCTTCGGGTATTGTTTCCCACCCTTTCTTATTTTTGATTCTCACATCACTCGGCCCTCAGGCTCGGCTTTTCTCACAAAACCCTTTTCCTCACTTTTTCTCTCAGCGCACATCTCTCTATTCTTTAATCTCTCATTTTTTATCCCTCCCCTGGGTGGTTGATGGATAAACAAGAAATTGCGGGCTCCTACCCCTAGCATTCTGCTAGATTCTTTTTCTTCTGCGCACAGCTAGTGAGTTCCTCCCGTAGAGGGGTTGTGATGCGGCTGGATGTGCAACAGATCTGCCATTGACATTGGTTGACGATGCTCTACTGGGGAGTTTGGACGTGATTAGATCTGTCCAGATGAGGGAATGGAATATCCTGCCCCATTCCAGTTCGTGCTTCGTACTTGGCTTGATACCTCGTTGCTTTGAGGATATGAGAGCTTTCAGCCCTTTTCTGTTAGCTTCCGTTGTGCCCTTCTTGGCGAATAGGGTGCCCTTTCCGGCAAATGCATTGACAACGAGGGAAAGACAGGAAGCCTAACTCAACTGTGTCCCTAGTTCATTATTTTGACCATTTTTTGTTTTTGGCTTCTGCTTAAAACAATTTTAACCAAAATGAGAGTTAGATTAACGCACTTGTTCGATTTTCTGACTTGAAATCATGTGAGTTAGGTTATGAGCATTGAAAATTTTCCTTTTTTGGGTCCAAGAAATAGTCCAGTTTTGGAAAAGTGGAATAATTTTCGAGAGAATTAGTCAACCTCAGTAAAAATTCTCAAAACTGTTTTTGCAAACGGCCACTGCTCAAAGAGCACGGAACCTACTCTTGAGATGCACAACCTCAGATCCAAAACAAATGGAAAATTGTCCCTTGTCTGAACGGCACTGCATGGCAACGGAAAGTTGCCTCTAGTCTGAATAGCACCGCAGCACATTGTATGGCAACAGAAAGTGGCCCCTTGTTTGAATGGCACCGCAGCGCATTGTAATCAGTCTTCAGAGTGACGATCACAACCGAACTCTCGGATACAGAGAAGACAAAGATGACCAAAACCATCACATGGACACAATCGAATTTGAAGTGTTTTACGGCTGGACTTCTGAATGAAGTTGCCTACGTATCCCAAACATGGGAATCAAGCCTTACGTAGTTCGGGGTAAGGTACACTCGGGTATTGACCTCTCCTTTTGTGCTCTAACTTTTGCCAAGGCCGCCCTTCTGGGTTTTCGGCCTTACGAGCTTTTTTCTTTTCATTTCTTTTCTTCTTTTTTCTTTTTCATCTTTTTTTTTTTCATTTTCTTCATTTTTCTTCTTTGCATTCTTTTCTTTTCTTTTTTTTTTTTGTTCTTTTTCTTGCTCTAACTTTTGCCCGAGTCGCCCTTTCGGGTTTTCAACCTAGCGAGCCTCTCAAGGGTAAAAGTGTAGCTTTGTCCATGTCAAATGGTTTTGAGATCCTGAAGTCATCTGAATCCAGGAGAATGGCTGTTGTTCGCTGACGATGCAGGAGTCCATCCAATGAGGTCTAAATTGCCCCCAGTGTTGCGGATAGGGACTCAGTTGTCCTTCAGCAATGTCTTTTTCTTCTTGCCGATCTTCATTGATTTGTGGAATGATCCATCTTCGGTTCTTCGAGCACAATCTGGCATCTTTTGCCCCTAGTTCGAGGGGTGCTTCTGATCTAGCTTTGCAAGCTTTTTTTGACGACATCTGATCTTCTTGATCTAACTTCCCTGCCCCTAGTTCGAGGGCTGCTTATGATTCGGCCACACAGGCCTTACATGGTGGTTGACCGTTGAACATTCTGAATCTAAGTTCAAGGTTCGAAAGCATGGGGTCGAGTCTCGAGGTTGAGAGTGATCCTAGGCTGCACAATCTCAAGAGGGATTCCACACAGGTCTTCGCAGGACCGCGCAAAACATTTTTTTTTTTTGAAATTTTTTTGGAAAGCGACAAATCGCTCGCGCTGAAGATAGTGCGGAACCAATCTGGATCAAGCTAGGATCCTTCCCAATACTCACACTAACAAGCATGATCTCATACGTTAAGGGCTTAGCATGCCTCTCTTTCTCTCACTTGATCAAATTTTTGCAAATCCCGAGGACTTCTTTCCTCTTCGTTTTCATCACAGTGTTCAAAAGGTTTTGAAAAACTTAGGTCAATGCAATGAGTTCGAGGCACAGAAAAGTAGGCGAAAAGCACTGCCGTTTCATTCAGAACTTCTGGCACAACTGGCACAAGGCAGAAGCGAATACAAGAATGTGAAAATCACTGTTGTTCATTCATAACTGTCGGCACAACTGGCTCCCTAGCAGAAACATACTCAAAAGGAAACAAAAAGACAAACACAAAACAAAATAGTGATGCCCGAGGTAACACCCTCGGAATCACCTAACTCTAACAAAATAGGACTGACTCGATACAACAAGACAGACCCGAAACAAAAAGACTGACTCAAAACAAAGAGATAGGGTTAAAACAAAACCACAGGACTGACTCAACACCCAAGTCAGAAACTACAAAACTAGCATTGCAAATGCTCAAAACAGTGCGTGTCATTTCCACGTCTGGAGTAAATCGAGCGTCACCCGCAGCTGGCTCATCCCCCTGATCACATGGTCACATTATCCCCCAAGTTCATCGATCCAGTGCCGATAGACTTTGTTGAGCTCGGCGGGAGGATGACCCTGTTGTCAAATAGATCCTGTACTTCATGGCGAAGACGGAAGCAGTTGTCGGTAGTATGGCCAGTTTGCTGATGGTACGTGCAGTATTGGGTAGCATCATGCGTAGCCGGAAGAGGGTTCGGGAGAGGCCGAGGCTCAAGGGGTTTGAGATGGCCTTGTTCAACAAGGATTTGGAGAGCTTTGGACAAAGGCATATAGAGGGCATGGAAGACCCTCTGTCCTCGGGGTAGATACTTCGAGGTTTGTGGATATTTGCTGGACGCACTAGTAAAGGGATTGGCAGGCGCTGACTGGGTTTGCTGATTTCTTCCGAGCACGGGATTAGAGCTGAAAGGAATATTCTTGGTACAATGGCCCTTCTCCCGGTTTGCCCCTTGATTCAAACTGCCCCCAACTTGAGTGGCAAAAATGTCGTTCACAGTTTTTGCAATAGCTGCGAGCACTTGCTCTTTGTTTAGTCCCTCGGCTTTCAAAGCCTCAACAGCCAACAGAAGATGTTCATGGGGATCCATGTCCACCCCTATCTTGTTCTTTCCACTCACCTCCACTTTGCCAAGGGATTGGCATTCCTCAAATGCAGCCCGTTCCAAGACTGGGGAGCCTTTTGACATGAGCTCCCTGGTATGTGATGTGGTTGATGACGGAGCCAAAACTCCAAAGGCCAGATCTGCCACAGTTCTCTGAAGATCTTCGATCATCCTCATTAGCTCAGAAGTAGTGGGTTCATGGGTTTGGGATGATTGGGGTTCAGATGCACCCATCATGCATAAGTCCATGCTTTCCGGGATCAACACCTCAGGCTTGGGTAGATGGGCCGGGTGATGTCTATTGTAACATGCTCGGGGGGGTACCCGCGCGCGTTAAACAGTTCGGACCTCCGAGATCTCTTTGATCTAGTCTCACGAGTGCAATGCGAAACGTAGATGAGAGTCCAGATTTGGCAACTTTTAGTGAAAATCCATTTTATTGCAATTTTGTCAAAAATGGACCGCGTCATCAGATCTCAGAGTCGCCACCTAATATTTTGGGAAATTAGGAAACCCATGACTCAGTGCCAAGGCCACTGTTCATCGTAATCAAGGATGCTTGGCTCGGAACCTTAGGTATGAGAGGGGAAGGTCAATAATGAGCACCCCCGCTCACCCGATCAAAAGATCGGCCTCTACTAAACCATGATATGACTTTTATTTTCTTTATATGTTCATGTTCTGATTAGTTAATAAATCCTAAAATTTACTATGTGAAGCATACAAGTATAAACTATGCCATTCATTTTTGAACAATTTGATATCATGTATTTTGAAAGAGTTTTGACGATGTACAACCCAAATAAATTGAGTTTACAAGCACGAAAAATCAGCATCATTCCAAATTAAGCGACACAACCTCCATCCACTGGCATTCATAGAGTTATATCTCATAAGCAAATAGCCTCATGGTAGAATGCTAGACATAGTAAGAAAAACACACACAAACGGGATGCTAAAGCATAAAAACTTATATGTTTGACGTCCCACGAACAAGCTACAAAACAAAGTTAGTAAAATATGCATGATCTTATATACAAAATCCTAATGCAATTCACTCATGAGATGCAACGAAAGATTTGGCTTCTAAAATATGATATGTGAATCATCTCAAGAACATGAGGTAGCGCACATAATCAAATAGGAATTGATTAAATCCACAAATGCAAACTTAGCCGAATCAAGATGCATGAAACATGGATGCAAAGCATAACTATGATGAAAAATAAATATGATGTTTATGTACAAATAAAAAAAGCAAGTAAAAGAACGGGATAGAAAGAAGCGGGGCGGGGAATTATTACAACATTTTAAATAATAATTACAAATCAAATTAGAGAGAGATGAGGAGAATATTACAACAAAATAAAAATCTCACAATACACTCAAAATAAAAAAATAAATAAAATAAAAGCTTCATGTTCTTTAGAACCGCCGGCGGAAATTGGTCAATATTGGGAGATTACGCCATCTTGTTCGGAAGAAGCTAACCGGCCGGCCTGGCCGACCGGCCAACTAGGCCAAGCAAAACCTGTCTTGTTGCGAAACCAAGAAAATGAACAAACAAAAAATATGTAGGTGGCTCAACTAACCACTACCGATTAGATTAAAAAAAAACAAGAAAACAAATATAAAATAAAATAAAAAGTGCCAACTCACAACATAAACCTAAAGCAATAAAACAAATATAAGATAAAACATATAAGATTACAACATAAATAATATGAGACTAATAAATGAAAGGAAAAAAAAAATAACTATGAGGTAGAACATGCAAGATTACAACAAAACTAATATGAAATTAAAGCAAGCGAATAAAAATAAATAAATAAATAAATAAATAATTATGAGCTAAACAAACCACTAGGATTATAACAACACACTATGAAATATAAAGTAAGAAAATAAATATGAGATAAACAAACTACTTAGATTATAACAAAACACAATGAAATAAGAAGCATGAAAATAAATATAAGATATAAAATATAAGAAAATGAAAGACTAACAATTCACCTTCCAAAGAAAGATTGAACTTCTTGATTTTCAAACTTCCTCTTGATCACCCTCAAGTGTAGGAAGTGTGTTCTCAAATCCTCAATTCGAAATTATGGAGTTTATGGAGTTTGTGGTACAGAAAATGGCTAACTCTTTAGTTTTTCTCACTTTCAATCACTAAACACTCTTCCTTATGATCAAGGCAATTGATCTTTGGCTATGTCAGAATTTTTGAAGTGGTTTTGGTGTATGGAAATGAGGAATTTCAGTAGCTATGGAAGGTATGGGGTGTATATGGGAGATAGGAATATTTTTGGCTCAAAAACTCAATTTTTCTCTCTTTTTTCACTCTTTTCTCACTCCTTTCTCTTCAATTTCGTGGTCCTCCTTCTCTCTTACAATATGATCATTCTATATAGGCAATGAGGGAGAGTAAAGGTCAAAAAGAAGGTGGGAGACAAGAATGTGATAGGAGAGCAAATTTTCAAGGTGGTTGCACGGGATACTCCTTTATGGATGCAAACAAAACCTCTTTTTGACAATGAGGGATGATTAGGTATAATGGAGGATGAGTGGATGCACTTGAATGGCTCAGAAAATAGGTAAATGGGTTGTCCCAACCGAACCAAAACCAAAAAAAATGGGCTATTGCTGTTTTGAGTCGAATCAACAAAATCTGCTTTTAAGGCCAAATTCAAATGGGCATATCTCCCCCATATGGACTTGGTTTTAGGCAGTTCTTGGGTCCAAATTGAAGCCCCAGAAGTCTACTTTCCAATGGTGGTGGCCTCACATTTAAATTCCAAGTGTACAAAGAGATATGCCTAATTTAGTGAAGGCTGTCTCGGGTTGGGTCAACAAAATCTGCTCTTAAGCCCAACTTCAAATGGGCATATCTCCCCCATATGGACTTGGTTTTAGGCAGTTCTTGGGTCCAAATTGAAGCCCCAGAAGTCTAATTTCCAATGGTGGTGGCCTCACATTTAAATTCCAAGTGTACAAAGAGATATGCCTAATTTAGTGAAGGCTGCTCATTTCTTTCTGAATGATTTGATACTCATCCTTTTCCTAAACCAATTTTCTTTCATCCCCTCCTATTTCCTTCAACTCCAAACCTATAAAGAAGATGTTTTTAAATATTTTTCAAAAATTTCACCTCCCTTCCATTTATTTCCACTTTGTCCTTACTCAGTTTACTGAAAAGTGCAATATTTTAATTGAAATGGGAGCCTCGGGACATCGTAGAAACATTCAAAAACATATTTTGAAAAGAGGGTTTTAAGGTCTAAAATAGTTTGGCCAAAAAATGGGTGAAGGTTGGGATTAAAACTTAAATTCAATTTTTCTTATTGAGAATTTTGTGAGAAACACATTTTAATTGTCATCATCGAGTAATCAAAAGAAAGTGCCCAAGTCTTAGGGCCGGTCAAAATGGGGTGTCTACAGTTGCCCCTCTTTGACAGAGCTCAAAGTCATTTCATGACGTGAGTGAATGTCAAAGCCCAAAGACGACCCTTTTGACAAGGCCGTCAGACTTGGGCAAACAAACAAGATGCAATGCAAGTGGTTGAACCCGAAGGTTGCCTATGTATCCCTTTGCAAGGAATCAAACCAGCGTAGTTCAGGGGCAGAATGCAAGTGGCATGCTCAAAATGCAGTTTGAAGGTTGGACTTACACGTTTCGCGAAGCCAGTTGTTTGAAAATTCATGATTATGCAATGCAATACAATGGCATGGAGTGATGATAAAGATATGAAGATGACAACAATGAAGAGGCAAGCTTCGTGCAAATGATATGAAACATAACAGGGGGTGCATTGCATTAAATGTGCCACAAGATCGCATACAAATGTGTCACAACATAATTTTAACTGAGTGAAACAACAACCTAGCGCGTCTCACGCGAAATGAGGAAAGATGGTGTAAACACCAGATGCACCTGATGTTTTTAACTGAGTAAACTTGCAATCCCAACGTGTTTCACGCGATAGGAGGAATGGCGGTACAACCAACAAGCGTACCTAATTGTATCTCAGACGAAGAGGAGGAAGGTTTTAACCAAGGAGAACAACAATGGTGTAACCAACAGGCATACCTAACCGTATTTAATACGGAGAGGGGGAAGGTTTTAACCAGGTAGAAAATCAATAGTGTAACCAACAGGCGTACCTAACTGTATTTTATATAGCGATAGGGAAGGTTTTAACCAAAGAAAATGACAATGGTGTAACCAACAGGCATATCTCAACGTATTTCATACGGAGAGAGGGAAGGGGAAATAACAATGGTGTAACCAACATGCGTATCTCAACGTATTTCATACGGAGAGAGAGAAGGTTTTAACCGGGGAGAATGACAATGGTGTAACCAACAGGCATATCCCGACGTATTTCATGTGGAGAGAGGGAAGGTTTTAACCAAGGAGAAAGACAATGGTGCAACCAACAGGCATATCTCAACGTATTTCATACAGAGAGAGGGAAGGTTTTAACCAAGGAGAACAACAATGGTGTAACCAACAGGCGTGTCTCAATGTATTTCCTACAGAGAGAGGAAAGGTTTTAACCAAGGAGAATGACAATGGTGTAACCAACATGCATATCTCAACGTATTTCATACGGAGAGAGGGAAGGTTTTAACCAAGGAGAATAATAATGGTGTAACCAACAGGCGTGTCTCAAGGTATTTCCTACAGAGAGAGGGAAGGTTTTAACCAAGGAGAATGACAATGGTGTAACCAACAGGCATATCTCAACGTATTTCATACAGAAAGAGGGAAGGTTTTAACCGGGGAGAATGACAATGGTGTAACCAACAGGTGTATCTCAACGTATTTCGTACGAAGAGAGGGAAGGTTTTAACCGGGGAGAATGACAATGGTGTAACCAACAGGCGTATCTCAACGTATTTCATACGAAGAGAGGGAAGGTTTTAACCAGAGTAAATGTCACATCCTAACACGTTTCATGTGAAAGGAGTAAAGGTGGATATCGAAGTCCAAACGCATCTCAAGCGAGTGGAAGAAGTTATGGTAGAATGACAAGGGGTAACCTCTATATATAGAAGCCACGGATGCTACTTTTCTTCGTGATCATATTCACAACTTTCCCTATTCTCCAACGGGGTGACAGACTAGGTTGGTTCAGTATCCAAAATTGAGGCATATATACGCTACCTCAACCTATGGGGCTACCATACAGATTTCAAGCCGGGGATACACCCCTGGGTATTTAAACCAGACTTTAGTCTCGAAAATTCCGAACCTTTTTCGTTCTAGGCCTTGGCCATTCGAACTCTAGTTTCCACCGTCGTAGTTGGTCTCCTAGGAACTTATTGCAAACACAGGCAGGTGGCTATACCAGACCGTCTGAAGTCGTTCGGGCACGACAAACACCATAGGAATTAAACCTTTAGAGGATTTAAGGTCTCCTAGACCCTGGGAGTGTACAAGATGGTGCGATGCGCAAGATAGTGTGATTAAATTGAAATTGCACATGACAATGCGATGGAATCGAAATTGTATGATATATGCTTTATTGTGCGATAGATGCACAAAATGTAAGGAGGAATTGTATGTTCGAATCAAATACCATATACATATACCATGTACAGACAAAATACATACAAATACGGCTATATACACAGACATGCATATACGGTATACATATATTCATATACAGACAAAAATACACACAGATATATACATACGGTATACATATATACATATACAGATTACATATATACAGATATGTACGGACATATACAAAGACATATATGGATATATACACAGATATATGATATATGGACACGGACATATACACATAGACATACGATATATGCATAGCTATATACGGACATATACGGTATATATATACAGGTGGGGAATATTCCGCTTGCGATTGTCAGTAGGAAGATGCCGTTACTGAGAAGGCATATTCTGTTTGCTGACGTCAGCACACGTACGCAAAACACACAAAAGAAAGGAAAAAAAACACAAAATGCAAGGACACGGGGGTTCGACCCTCTGATTTCAAGTTTGGCCTCCGAGTCCTCAACCACTAAGTCGAACCACTGAACCCAAACCACTCTTGTGACCAAATATGCAAACAAATATATATAATACATAGATGTACAATACATATAAACACACATATATATACAACTCTCCCGCCTCTCCTATTTTTGTCTCACTCTCTCTTTTTTTTGCTTTTTTGTTTTTTTGTTTTTTTGTTTTTTTGTTTTGTTTTGTTTTGTTTTTTTTTTTTTTTTGTTTAGAGTGGGCATCTATAGCTTCAACTCCTTTTTGTACAACTTTGATTGGGGTTGATCCCTGGCATTTAATAAAAATGAGTTTGTTCTGCAAATCTGGATGGCATGAATGGCACAACACTGAACATAAAAATTATTTTGTTTTGAACTTGAAAATGGCTGCATTTTAGTAATTTCTGAACTGAATATTGAGCCTATCACTGACCAAAACACAAAACACAACTTAATGAAATGAAAATGAAACAAAAACCATCCCAAAACTCACCCTTTTGCGCTTGTCGGAGCAAAATGAACGCAAAATAGAGTAACACCGGTCGATCGCCCGACGGAAAAGCATTGTCAGCGACAACTACTGTGCATTTTTCGGTGATTGCTTGATTAAGGTGACAAGAACTCGATAGTGTGGATAAAAGACAGAAAGCCTGACTCAATTGTGCCCCTAGTTCATCACTTTTCCCTTTTTTGTTTTTCCCTTTCTGCTAAAGCGATTTTGATCAGCATGAGAGGTAAATTAGCACACTTGTTCCATTTTCTACCTTGAAATCATATGAGCCAAATTATGAGCATTGAAAATTTTCTCTTTTTGGTCCAAAGAATGGTCTGAGTTTTGAAAAATGGAATAATTTTTCAGAAAATCAGTCAACTTTATTAAAAGTCCTCAAAATCTATTTTTGCAAATGACCACTACTCGATCAACATGAAATCAACCCTTGAGATGTACACTTGAATTCGTCTTGTGACTGAACTCGTCTGAAGGAGAAATAAGACAACTGAATCAAATGGGGACGAGCCAATTAAATATGGATAGCCGAGCCGAATAAAGATACACCAATCAAACATGGATGAGATGAGTGAGTTGACAAATGATTAAGGCCGAGCTTCAAAATGAAGCTTCTTACGTATCCCAAAGATAGGAATCAGGCCATACGTAGTTCCGGTTAAGGTTCACTCGGGTATTGACACTCTCCTTTTGTGCTCTAACTTTTGCCAAAGCCGCCATTTTGGGTTTTCAACCTTGCGAGCTTTTCATTTTTTTATTTTTATTTATTTATTATTTTTTTACCTTATCTTTTTTTTTTTTTTTTTTTTTTTTTTTTTTTTTTTTTTTTTTTGTGCTCTAACTTTTGCCTAGGTTGCCCTTTCAGGTTTTCGGCCCAGTGAGCCTCTCAAGGGTAGTACTTCTTCAGCTTGTCCATGTTGATTGGTTGTGAGAACTCCAAACCATCCAAATCCATGAGAATGACTGCTCCTCCTGACCAAATTGACTTAATGATGTAGGGGCCCGTCCAATTGGGTCTAAACTTACCCCTAGGGTCGTGAATAGGAGCTCAGCTGTCTTTCAACACTAAGTCTCCTTCCCTCAAATTTCTGGATCTAACCTTTTTGTTGAATCCTCTGGCAATCCTGTGTTGATACCCCTGAATGTGGTATAACGCCTTCAATCGTCGCTCATCAAATAGCATCAGTTCCTCAAATCGGTTATGTTGCCAATCAGCTTCTGTTATCTGACATTCAGCCATAATCCTTAATGAAGGCACTTCCAACTCAATCGGCAAAACAACCTCCATTCCATATACCAAAGAGTAAGGGGTTACTCCTGTAGATGTTCGAATTGATGTTCTGTATCCCCAAAGTGCAAAAGGCAACTTATCTGGCCAATCTCTATAAGTTTCTACCGTCTTACACAGAATGTTCTTGATGTTCTTATTTTCAGCTTCAACGACTCCATTGGTTTGTGGCCTGTAGGTTGATGACTTGTGAAAATCCACGTTATACTTCTCAAGTAGAACTGCCACTTCTCCTTTGAAATGTGAGCCATTGTCTGAAATTAATTCATTTGGCACCCTGTATCTGCAGATAATGTTGTTCTTGATAAATTTGGCCACATGTGATGCTTTCAACACTGAATACGACTGTGCTTCAACCCACTTGGTAAAATAGTCAATGGCAACCAAGATGAACTGATGCCCATTTGAACCTTTCGGTGTGACTGCCCCGATGACATCTATGCCCCAAACTGAGAAAGGCCAAGGCGAAGTCATGTTGTAGAGTTTTGATGGCGGGATGTTCATGCGATTGGCGTGGATTTGACATTTATGGCATCGCCTGACAAAGTTGATACAATCACTCTCCATGGTTAACCAGTAGTATCCTTGTCTAAGGATTTTTTTGGCTAGCATTACACCGTTCATATGGGCTCCGCACTCTCCTCTATGGATGGCTTCCATGATACGCTTTGCCTCTTCTTTCTCTACACACAACTTGTGCATTCCCAAATACCCTCTCTTGTATAACTTATCTCCACAAATGACGAACTGAGTGGCCAGACGCTGTATCCCCCTTTTGTCTTTGGTGTTTGCCCCTTGTGGGTATGTACCTCTTTCCAAAAAATTCCAAATATCAAAGTACCAAGGGTTTTCATCTTGAACTTCTTCCGTTGTGGCTATCATTTCATACGCGAGGGTGTATCTTTGTTCTATAAGGATTGGGCGCATCTTGACCCCAACCGGTATATCTATCATTGATGCCAGGGTTGCCAATGCATCAGCAAATCTGCTGTTCTCTCTTACCAGATGTGTAAAAGTTAGTTTTTCGAACCTCGGGATCAACATGTCCAAGGTCTGATGGTAGACTTTCATTTTTTCCTCTTTCACTTTCCAATCTCCGTTGGCTTGAGAGACGACCAAGTTTGAGTCCCCAATCACATCCAACCTTATTGCCCCTAGTTCCAGGGCTGCTTCCAATCTGGCAATGCACGCCTCATACTCTGCTTGGTTGTTAGATACCCTGAATCAAAGTTTAAAAGCTAAGGGGATATGGGAATCATCTGGCGCTATGAGCAACATGCCTATCCCATAGCCAAATTGATTGGACGCTCCATCAAAGTACAATTTCCAAGTGTCTTCTTCTATCTGCATGACCTCTTCATCTGGAAATGAGTACTCCATATCTTCTCCTCCTTCAATTGGGTGATCAGGCAAAAGTTCTGCTACGATCCTTCCTTTGACAGATTTGCGGGTGACATACTTAAGGTCAAATTCGGAAAGCAACAGCAACCAACGAGCTAGCCTACTAGTAAGTGCTGGTTTCTCAAAAAGATATTTGATTGTGTCTAATCTTGAAACCAGAATTACCGAGTGAGCTAACAGGTAGTGTCTCAACTTTTTGGTGGCCCATACCAAAGCTAAGCAAGCTTTTTCCAAAGGAGTATAGCGGGTCTCATATTCAAGCAACTTTTTACTTAAGTAGTAGATGGCCTTCTCTACTTTGTCATCCGACTCTTGTGTAAGCATACATCCCATGGTTGATTCAGTCACTGACAAATACAAAATCAGCGGTTTCCCTGGCTCGGATGGCGATAACACAGGCGGATTCTGCAAATATTGCTTAACTTGCTCAAAAGCGAATTGACACCGATCATCCCATTGAAACTTCATCCCTTTCTTCAACAGACCAAATAGTGGTTCACAAGTTAAAGTTAATTTTGAAATAAACCTCCTTATGAATTGCAACTTTCTCAGAAAGCCTCGCACCTCCTTTTCAGTCATTGGTGGTGGCATTTCTAAGATGGCCTTAATTTTAGATGGATCAACTTCGATTCCCCGCTGTGTGATCAGAAATCCCAACATCTTGCCCGCAGTTACCCCGAAGGTGCATTTCTGTGGATTCAACCTTAGCTTGTATTCCCTAATTCTCTCGAAGAATTTCTTCAGTGTAGTGTAATGGCTTTCCCGATCTTTGGACTTGACAATCATGTCATCTACATACACCTCAACTTCCTTATGGATCATATCATGCAAAAGAGTAGTAGTAGCTCTCTGATAAGTGGCCCCTGCATTCTTCAAACCGAATGGCATAACCCTGTAGCAGTATGTTCTCCATTGTGTGGTAAATGCTGTCTTTTCTTTGTCTTCTGGAGCCATAAGGATCTGGTTTTACCCTGAAAAACCATCCATGAATGACAGTAAGGCATGCCCTGCAGTGAAATCTACCAATTCATCAATATGTGGCAATGGGAAATCATCCTTCGGACTAACCTTATTCAAATCTCGGAAGTCAACACAAACTCGGATTCTGCCATCTTTCTTTGGAACCGGCACAATATTGGCTAACCATGTAGGATATTCTGATACGAACAAAAACCCAGCATTGATTTGCTTGGTAACCTCTTCTTTAATTTTCAAGGCCCAATCTGGACGGATTCTGCGAAGCTTCTGTTTGACAGGTCGGGCCTCAGGGTCGAGAGGGATCCTATGTTGTACAATCTCAGGGTCAATTCCCGACATGTCTTCGTAGGACCATGCACAGACATATTTGAATTCTATTAATAAAGCAACTAATTGTTCACGTTCCTCTAAAGACAATGTAGAACCAATTTGGATCAAGCAAGGATCTTTTTCAGTACCCATATTTACAGAAACAATTTCATCCACTAATGGCTTAGCACGCCTTTCTTCCTCCCAGTCGATTAAATTTTTCAAAGCCCGAGGGATTTCTTCCTCTTCATTTTTATCAAGGTCTTGAAAATTTTGGTCAATGTTATGAACTATGGGCACAGAAAAGTAGGTGGAAATCATATCTTCATTCAAAGCCTCAGGCTTACAAGTTACAACAGACTCAAAAGAGAAAGAAAAAGAAGACTCAAACATCTTAGACAAACTTAAATCTGACTCCAACCTCACAGGCCCACTGGACTCAGACTCAACAGCCAATTCAAAACCCTCAATACAACTCTTTTCAAAATGCCAATTCATTTGTGAGCCATTCATTGCATCCATGATGAAGCTTGAACAGTCAGCAGGTACCTCTTCCCCGATCACGGCAATGGTCATATCCCCCAAATTCATCAGTGCAGCGCTAGTATACGATTCTATCAGTAAATCAGCCAATGTTAAACCCAAAACTTCCTCTGCGCTGCTTTCCGAGCTGATTTCTCTATCTTGTCCGATGTCGATGCTAGGATCTACCCACTCCTCGCCACTGTCAGAGAACTGATGATCGAAGAAGATCTCAAACCCAGGATATCTCTTCTTCTCCACTTGATCAAACCAGGTGTGATACCCCTGTTCTGTATTGTGCTAAACTGGTCCTTAATTTTGTTTATAGTTATGTGTTTAGCATGATTTTGTGTGCCATTATGTGATAATATGTGATTTTGAATTCATATCTGTTCGCCGTAGGAATATCTGTTGAGTAATCTGCTTTAAAAAATTTAATTGAGGGCCTTATCGGCCATAGAACCCAAAATTGATTACGCCATTGTGATTAGCAAAATTTTTAGAGCCTACGGTGAAATTTAATTAAAAATTGATTCTGGTCAATTTAAACTGATTAAATTGATTAATTAAGTGCCCTATCACTTTTTATATTAAAATAATTGTTGGAGGGACTTTTTACTTATGGCCATATACTCTCTCTACTCCTTTTTTTGAACTCAAACTGTGGAGAGGAAGAGAGAGTCGGCTGTAGAGAGAGAGGAGGAGAAGAGAATTGGGCAAACTTAGCTCAAAGCTTGGGAACCTTGAAGATTATCCAAGTTTTGATCATAGATTGTGAAGATTAGAGCTTCTAGGTAAGTGAACTCATGAATTTTGTTGTAAATGTGTGGGTTCAAGTGTGTTTGAAGATCAAGAACATGAGATGAGTTGATTTTGATGATGTAATAACCCTTATGCACATGCATGTAAGAAATTGTTTTGAAATTGCATGCTTCAGTTTCAAACACATGATTTATGTGAGTTTTGAGTGAAACTCATGTTATTATCACCAATTTTGTCATCTAAGATGGAAATGAAAGTAATACATCACATGCATGTACAATCTATGAGGATAGGAGCTTTGAATGCATGAATGTGTATGATAGAACTAAGTTTGGTGTCAATTTGAGACATGCATGTGTTTGATCCTTGAAATTGAGCTTCCTAATGGTGTAATCTTGTAAGGGAACCATGTTAGCATGATTATATTTGAGATTTGGGCCTTGCATGCAAGAATGGCAGCTGGGAAAATTGGTTTGAAGCTCAAGAACACATCCTGGATTTTCCAGAAATTTGAGTTCCGCTCGAGCGGGGAGACTGCCGCTCGAGCGGAGGAAAACGGGCTCCCAGCATTTTTCTGCAGACATGGCTCCCGCTCGAGCGGGGAAGTTGACGCTCGAGCGGGGAGCTATGTAGGCAGGAGGTCCGCTCGAGCGGCAGATTTCACGCTCGAGCGGGGAACTGAGGCAACCAGTACTTTTACAGACTTAAGGGTCCGCTCGAGCGGGGGATCCCACGCTCGAGCGGGGACCCTGTTTCCAGAAATTCTGTTCTTGCATCTTGTGTTCGGTTTTCCGTTCTCTTTCACTTGTAAGCACTCTTAGGCATATGTTAAGCATTGTAAATGAGTTAATGAGATAAGAATGAAGCCTAAAGAGGGAAATGTGAATTTTGAACGGATTGAATTGTTAATGACCCTTTTATGTTCATGGCATGTGTAGGGTCGAGTTCCAGGGCGAACTAATCAACCGATCACTGTGAGTAATATCTTGACAAGATATTTATAGTATGTCATTGTTAATTGTTACTTCTGTGTAAGATTTGCAATTCATTGAATAATTGGGCCTGAGGCCGATGGAATTGAATAATTGGGCCTGAGGCCGATGGAATTGAATAATTGGGCCTGAGGCCGATGGAATTGAATAAATGGGGCCAAAGGCCGATTGACATGAATGATTGGGCCAAAGGCCGTTTGTTAAACTGTTCCAATAATTGCTTGTGTACTTGTTTAATTGATATTATTCACTGGGCATTCGCTCACGCTCATTCATGTCATTGTAGGTGAGCCAAGTGAGGACCAATCCCAGCCCCAGTGAAGTTAGCCAGGGACAGCAGGAGTTTTGAGAGAGTCAGCCTTGTGTCTCACGCACGAGACCAAACCTTGCCCTTTTTGTCACGTGTTTGTATTATGTCGCGTTGGCAAGGATCTTGTGTATATTGTATAGAGTTGCTGTGGGTTGACTTAGTCTAGATGATCCTGTCTGTAAAGAAGTTTATGTTACTGCACTTATGATGTGGGTTATTAACGTATATGGGTTTGGTTTGTTTTGGGGTGCATATAAACACAGCTCTATGGACAAAGTTTTAAATTTTTACTTCCGTTTGGCCCCTTTACTCTGATGAGTTATGTCCCTATTTGTATGGAGGCCGTAGGTAATCTCAGCATTACCGGCCGGTTATGTCCTTAACCCTTAGGGGTGGGTTCGGGCCATGACAGAGTGGTATCAGAGCACGAGTTAATAACTCACACACTTGTCCAAAAGAGCAATAGGCGTCTAGATAAGATCTAGGATGCATTCATATGATAGATATGAAATTGGAAGCATTGACGGTATGCTTAAATGCTTTGATATGAACTTTGAAGACATCATGAACATGCTTAATTATTTTGATTTGTGTAACTGTGTGCTATAAGTTGTGACCTACTTGCATTGAAAATTTTCTGGATATGTATAGTCCTTGTTACGTGCATACTTGTGTATATCCTGTATGAAATATAATGCAAGTCTAATCAGATGGTGAGAACGAGAGGCGATGAGTTGGAGGAATCCTCTACAGCCAGAATAGACAGGATGGAAAGATTGTTACAGGAAATGGCCGAAGCCTTGAGACAGCAACATGAGTGGCAACAACAGTGGCAGCAACCACATCCGCCACCTCCACCTCCGCCACCTCCTGCGCCAGATAATCAGAATGATGATCGAATCATAGCCCTCACCAAAGAGTTCAAGAAAATGAAACCACCCCAGTTCCATGGTGGGTTAGATCCTCTGAAAGCTGAAGCTTGGGTCATCGGCATCGAAAAACTGTTTGAAGTATTCCCATGTTCAGAGGCACAGAAAGTGCTTCTAGCCACCTTTATGCTAGAGGATGAAGCGAGAAGATGGTGGATGTTGATGCGGGAGAGTTACAAAGATGCTGATTGGGCAAAGTTTTTAGAAATCTTTTATGACAAGTACTTTCCGCAGTGTGTTCAGGATAGAAAAGTGGCGGAATTTATGGAGCTGAAACAGGGCAGCATGACCGTAGCTGAATATGAGGCCAAGTTCACCGAATTGGCCAGGTTTGCGCCACACGTGATTGACACCGATTATAAGAAGGCGCGACATTTCGAAGGTGGGCTCCGAGATGAAATTCTAGAAAGGGTGAACGTCTTGAAGTTGGAGACATACATAGGGGTACTAGACAGGGCCATTATCTCAGAGGCGAATATAGCTAGACAAGCTAAGCCAACAACAGAATGGAAGGGTAACAAAAGGCAAGGTTTCTTTTCGAAGAAAAAGTTTTCAAAGAAGCAAAACACGGGCTCCTTGAATACCTCCAATTCTTCCCGGGACACAACCCCGTTGTGTGTCACTTGTGGTAATAAGCATCGTGGGGTTTGCTATCGTGTGACAGGAGCTTGTTTCAATTGTGGTAAACAAGGGCATATGGCCAGAGACTGCAACCAGAACCGCGGAAAATTTGCTGCTAGCTCAACGGCATCAGTTCCAAGGCCGGGAAATGTTGTGGGACCTACCCCCACCGGAAATACCGTGAGACAAGGGAGAGTTTTTGCACTTGTTCCGGGCGATACACGGAATGCCAATGCCGTTGTCTCAGGTACTATCTCAATATGTAATCAGGATGCATTTGTATTAATTGATTCTGGATCAACGCACTCATTTGTGACATATACATTTGCATCTAGACTGAAAAGACCCCTAGAATTGTTGCCATATTTGTTATGTGTGTCTGCTCCATCGGGGGAATCCGTGTTATGTGATTATATATATCGGTTTTGTGACATGCATATTGAGGATGCTACCTTATATGTAGATTTACTGCCCTTGAACTTTAGACATTTTGATGTAATTTTGGGCATGGATTGGCTGACCAAGTATTGTGCCACCATAGATTGTGTGACGAAGAGGGTTGTGTTTAAACTACCAGAACAGAAAGAAATTGTGTTTGTGGGTAATGGGGTAGTGCCTCCACCTTATTTGATATCTGCAATGAAAGCATGTAAACTGATCAAGAAAGGGTGCCAGGGTTATTTGTGTTATGTATTGACTGAACAATCCGTGAATGTTGAATTGAATGATATTCCCATTGTTAGAGAATTTCCAGATGTATTCCCAAATGAATTACCAGGGGAATTGGTAGACAGGGAGATAGAATTTACTATTGAGACTGTGCCAGGCACCCAGCCTATTTCTAAAACTCCCTACAGGATGGCTACCGCCGAAATGAAAGAATTAAAGGAACAGTTGCAAGACCTTCTTAATAAAGGGTTCATCCGACCTAGCACTTCGCCTTGGGGTGCACCGGT
The DNA here is from genome assembly GCA_022316695.1 of Camellia oleifera. Lineage (NCBI taxonomy): Eukaryota > Viridiplantae > Streptophyta > Magnoliopsida > Ericales > Theaceae > Camellia > Camellia oleifera. The sequence goes on along the minus strand of CM039314.1, from coordinate 15,946,912 downwards.
GTTATTTGTGAAAAAGAAGGATGGCACTTTGCGCCTGTGCATCGATTATCGGGAATTGAACAAGGTAACGATAAAGAATAAGTATCCCTTACCCCGTATTGATGATTTATTCGATCAGTTGCAGGGATCACAGGTGTTTTCTAAGATTGATTTGAGATCCGGGTATCATCAGTTGAAGGTTAAGGCAGAGGATGTTGAGAAAACAGCATTCAGAACGAGGTATGGTCATTTTGAGTTCCTTGTTATGCCATTTGGAGTAACTAACGCTCCGGCAGCATTTATGGACTTGATGAATAGAATATTTAAAACCTACCTCGATGAGTTTGTGGTAGTTTTTATCGACGATATCTTGATATATTCTAAAGATAGACTTGAACATGAACAACATTTGAGGGCTGTCTTACAAATACTCCGGGAAAGGAAATTATTTGCTAAACTAAAGAAATGTGAGTTTTGGTTGGATGAGGTTGTTTTCTTAGGGCATGTGATCAACAAGGAAGGAATTTCAGTGGACCCGCAGAAAATAGAGGCGATTGTGAATTGGCCTACACCAGCTAATGTGACGGAGGTCCGTAGCTTCATGGGCTTAGCAGGGTACTACAGAAGGTTTGTAAAAGATTTTTCGAAACTAGCGGTACCTCTTACCCAATTGACACGTAAAGGGCAACCGTTTGAATGGAATGATGAAAGAGAATCTGCTTTTCAAGAGCTGAAAACAAGATTGACCACCGCACCAATTCTGACACTACCTTCAGGTACGGAAAATTTTGTAATTTTCAGTGACGCATCTTACAAGGGTTTGGGTTGTGTGTTAATGCAGAACGGAAAGGTTATTGCTTACGCCTCCCGACAATTGAGGCCACATGAGAAGAATTATCCGACGCATGACCTAGAATTGGCCGCAGTTGTTTTTGCCTTGAAAATCTGGCGGCATTATTTGTATGGGGCAAGATGCGAAGTCTACACGGATCATAAGAGCTTAAAATACTTCTTCACGCAGAAAGAGCTGAATATGCGTCAGAGAAGATGGCTGGAATTGATAAAAGACTATGATCTTGAGATTCAGTACCACCCCGGGAAAGCTAATACAGTTGCGGATGCCTTGAGCAGAAAATCAACAGGGGGTATGGCTTGTTTGCTTACCGAACAGAAAGAAATCTTGCAAGATTTTGAGAACTCTGAAATTGAGGTAGTGGTATGTGAACAGGGCGGATTGATAGCCGCTATTACAGCCGAGCCGGCAATTATTGAGGAGATCAAACAGAAACAGAAAGAGGATGAGTTCCTCAGAAAAGTAATCAATGAATTTGAGGCGAGTCCAAAAGCAGAATTTAGCATTGAGAATGAAATGTTGAGATTCCAAAACAGAATGTGTGTTCCCGATATTCCGGAACTTAAGAAGAGGGTTTTAGACGAAGCCCACAGATCCATTTTTGCAATGCATCCAGGCAACAATAAAATGTACCGGGATTTGAAACAGACCTACTGGTGGCCTAAAATGAAGAAAGAGATTGCAGAATATGTGTCTAAGTGCCTTCAGTGTCAGCAAGTTAAGGCTGAACATCAGAAACCAGGCGGACTACTCCAACCTCTCCCTATTCCTGAATGGAAGTGGGAACATGTGACGATGGATTTCGTTGTTGGCCTACCTCGGACTTCTCGAGGTATGGATTCTGTTTGGGTTATAGTTGATAGATTGACTAAATCTGCACATTTTCTGCCTGTCAAAACTACATTTACTGCTTATAGATTGGCTACTATTTATGTTGATGAGATTGTCCGTTTACACGGCGTTCCAGTATCTATTGTGTCGGATAGAGATCCGAAATTTGTATCTAGGTTGTGGAAGAGTTTGCAGGAAGCTATGGGAACAGAACTAAGGTTCAGTACTGCATTCCACCCACAAACAGATGGGCAATCAGAACGAACGATACAAACCTTGGAAGATATGCTTCGCATGTGTGCTTTGGATTTTCAGGGGAGTTGGGAAGATTATTTGCCACTTGCAGAATTTGCTTATAATAATAGCTTCCACTCCAGCATCGGTATGGCACCATACGAGGCTTTGTATGGCAGGAGGTGTAGATCACCTATTTGTTGGACAGAGGTCGGGGATAGAGCTTTGCTTGGGCCAGAAATTGTGCAAGACACATCTGAGAAAATCAAGACTATTCGCCAAAGGCTCAAAACAGCCCAGGACCGACAAAAGAATTATGCAGACGTCCGAAGAAGGCCCCTTGAGTATGAGGTCGGTGACCATGTGTTCATCCGTGTTTCTCCGATGAAAGGCCAAGTCCGATTTGGGAAGAAGGGCAAACTGTCGCCCCGTTACATCGGACCGTTTCAGATTTTGGAGAGGCTTGGTCCAGTTGCTTACAGAGTGGCTTTACCGCCGGGATTTGAGCAAATCCATAATGTGTTTCATGTGTCGATGTTGAGGGGTTACCTCCGAGACCCGTTTCATGTGATTGACTATCACCGGGTTGCTATTGATGAAAATATGGAATATGCTGAATGGCCAGAGAGAATTGTGGACCGACAAGTGAAAGAATTGAGGAATAAGTCCATCCCAATGGTGAAAGTAGAATGGAAGGAACACTATGGGACGGATGCCACGTGGGAAAAAGAGGAGGAAATGCGACTACGCTACCCACATTTGTTTCCCGACGAAGGTAACTTAAGTTTGGAGGACCAAACTTCCTAAAGGGGGGAAGACTGTGATACCCCTGTTCTGTATTGTGCTAAACTGGTCCTTAATTTTGTTTATAGTTATGTGTTTAGCATGATTTTGTGTGCCATTATGTGATAATATGTGATTTTGAATTCATATCTGTTCGCCGTAGGAATATCTGTTGAGTAATCTGCTTTAAAAATTTAATTGAGGGCCTTATCGGCATAGAACCCAAAATTGATTACGCCATTGTGATTAGCAAAATTTTTAGAGCCTACGGTGAAATTTAATTGAAAATTGATTCTGGTCAATTTAAACTGATTAAATTGATTAATTAAGTGCCCTATCACTTTTATATTAAAATAATTGTTGGAGGGACTTTTTACTTATGGCCATATACTCTCTCTACTCCTTTTTGAACTCAAAATCTGAGTTAGACTGTGGAGAGGAAGAGAGAGTCGGCTGTAGAGAGAGGAGGAGAAGAGAATTGGGCAAACTTAGCTCAAAGCTTGGGAACCTTGAAGATTATCCAAGTTTTGATCATAGATTGTGAAGATTAGAGCTTCTAGGTAAGTGAACTCATGAATTTTGTTGTAAATGTGTGGATTCAAGTGTGTTTGAAGATCAAGAACATGAGATGAGTTGATTTTGATGATGTAATAACCCTTATGCACATGCATGTAAGAAATTGTTTTGAAATTGCATGCTTGAGTTTCAAACACATGATTTATGTGAGTTTTGAGTGAAGCTCATGTTATTATCACCAATTTTGTCATCTAAGATGGAAATGAAAGTAATACATCACATGCATGTACAATCTATGAGGATAGGAGCTTTGAATGCATGAATGTGTATGATAGAACTAAGTTTGGTGTCAATTTGAGACATGCATGTGTTTGATCCTTGAAATTGAGCTTCCTAATGGTGTAATCTTGTAAGGGAACCATGTTAGCATGATTATATTTGAGATTTGGGCCTTGCATGCAAGAATGGGAGCTGGGAAAATTGGTTTGAAGCTCAAGAACACATCCTGGATTTTCCAGAAATTTGAGTCCCGCTCGAGCGGGGAGACTGCCGCTCGAGCGGAGGAAACGGGCTCCCAGCATTTTTCTGCAGACATGGCTCCCGCTCGAGCGGGGAAGTTGACGCTCGAGCGGGGAGCTATGTAGGCAGGAGGTCCGCTCGAGCGGAAGATTTCACGCTCGAGCGTGGAACTGAGGCAACCAATACTTTTACAGACTTAAGGGTCCGCTCGAGCGGGGGATCCCACGCTCGAGCAGGGACCTTGTTTCCAGAAATTCTGTTCTTGCATCTTGTGTTCGGTTTTCCGTTCTCTTTCACTTGTAAGCACTCTTAGGCATATGTTAAGCATTGTAAATGAGTTAATGAGATAAGAATGAAGCCTAAAGAGGGAAATGTGAATTTTGAACGGATTGAATTGTTAATGACCCTTTTATGTTCATGGCATGTGTAGGGTCGAGTTCCAGGGCGAACCAATCAACCGATCACTGTGAGTAATATCTTGACAAGATATTTATAGTATGTCATTGTTAATTGTTACTTCTGTGTAAGATTCGCAATTCATTGAATAATTGGGCCTGAGGCCGATGGAATTGAATAATTGGGCCTGAGGCTGATGGAATTGAATAATTGGGCCTGAGGCCGATGGAATTGAATAATTGGGCCTGAGGCCGATGGAATTGAATAATTGGGCCTGAGGCCGATGGAATTGAATAAATGGGGCCAAAGGCCGATTGACATGAATGATTGGGCCAAAGACCGTTTGTTAAACTGTTCCAATAATTGCTTGTGTACTTGTTTAATTGATATTATTCACTGGGCATTCGCTCACGCTCATTCATGTCATTGTAGGTGAGCCAAGTGAGGACCAATCCCAGCCCCAGTGAAGTCAGCCAGGGACAGCAGGAGTTTTGAGAGAGTCAGCCTTGTGTCTCACGCACGAGACCAAACCTTGCCCTTTTTGTCACGTGTTTGTATTATGTCGCGTTGGCAAGGATCTTGTGTATATTGTATAGAGTTGCTGTGGGTTGACTTAGTCTAGATGATCCTGTCTGTAAAGAAGTTTATGCTACTACACTTATGATGTGGGTTATTAACGTATATGGTGTTGTTTGTTTTGGGGTGCATATAAACACAGCTCTATGGACAAAGTTTTAAATTTTTACTTCCGTTTGGCCCCTTTACTCTGATGAGTTATGTCCCATTTGTATGGAGGCTGTAGGTAATCTCAGCATTACCAGCCGGTTATGTCCTTAACCCTTAGGGGCGCGTTCAGGCCATGACACCAGGGTTCAGGAAAACCACAGAAAGGGAAGTCTTCTCCTTGGTGGACAAAGCGTCTGTTCAAGGTCCCATGAATTGGCTTATGAACCAACTCAAACTGCTGCCCGGTTCTCTTGGCCTTGATCTTTTCCTTGATCTCTTCAGTTTTTCTTTTCCAATCATCAGTCGTCGGTGAATACCCTAGTCCGAATGCATGTGGGTTATGAGGTATTTCACTGGCTGTAGTAATACCTTTCCTGCCACTTCGTCCTAATCCCATCCCTGGAATGTGACCTAGTTTACTCATGAAATAGATTGATTGGGGACTGACACATACACCTTCGTCTTCTGCCATGAGCGTTTGAACTAGCTAAGCCTCTGCCAATGTAAAACCTGACAGGAACACATCCTCTTCCCCATGTTGTATTTCTAGCAGTGGTGTTGTGACTTCTGGAGGAGGATGAATGGATGAATTTCCGAAGACAGTGGCAATTCCTCCGCCGTATGGGTACTTTACCAATTGATGTAATGTGGATGATACGGCTTTCATCTGATGAAGCCAGGGCCTTCCCAATAGCAGGTTGAATGTTGCGGGAACATCCATGACATGAAATTCAGCTTCGTGCTCAGATGGACCCACTGCTATTTGTACTTTGATTGTCCCCATCACTTCCCGACTAGTATTATCATAGGCCCAGATCAATTGAGTAGTAGGCGTGAAATCTGCCGGCTTTAGCCCGATTGCATAAGCAGTGCGTGTAGGGCAAACATTGATGGCTGATCCGGTGTCAATCAGAACAATCAGGATCCATTTCTTTTTGCATTCCAGTGATACGTACAGAGGCTTATTATGTCCTGATCCTTCTTGTGGCAACTCTTTGTCAGCAAAAGTTATTGCTGGGATTGTTTCTCTCGGGGTGATTAATGACACTAATTGCTCAGGAGTGGTGTCAATTGACAGCTTAGCCTTGCTCAACATTGACAACATTGCCTGTCGATGTTCTCGGGAAGCCATGAGAAGACCCCAAATGGAAATGTTTGCTTGGATCTTTTTCAGTTGTTTTAGAACCAGGTCTTCTTCTATCTCTTTCTCTTTTTCTTTCTCTTTCTCTTTCTCTACCTCTTTATCTTTTCTAGAGGGCTCTCCTTGGTCTAGATGTGGAGGCTTGAAGTAGCGCCCACTCCTGGTCAAATGATCAATTTCGTCTGCATACCAAGTCTCATCCGGCACATGGTTTACCCATTCATCATCAGTATGGGCCAGCTGTAGGTCATTACCATCCCACCATTCGCCTTCATTGACTGAAAGGCAATTATCTAGCGCTGCTTGAATCATTCCAACAGTATGCTCTGACTGGCTTTCTGGTTCTTCTTCTCTTCCTTTGGAACTCTTTCCTTTACCACATTCAATAGGTTTTCCGAAATCAAGTCTTAGTTTATCCCCTTTTCTTTCAGTTTCCTCATCAGAAGCTTTGTCATTGCTTGACCAACTGTGACTTTAATTCTTCGGTTCCCACTATGCCATCTGCACATTCTCAAGATCTAATTCTTCAAAGAAATGAAGATTAGCCAAGTCCTCCTCTAGGTCGGCCAAATCATCCAACCCCTGTTCAAGTACATCATCTCTGACAACATTGATAGAAAATGAGTCAGGCAGATCAACCTCAAGCTTTAGTTGACCACTGGGAATAATATACCGGCTAGGATCATACTTTTTCTCTGATAGTTTGCCAGCCTCAAGCATAGGTACTACCACCATAGGGTTTTTGGGTTTTGGCTGGGTTGAAGGTGCATCCATCATGCATAACTCAGTGCTTTCAGGAATATATACCTCAGGTTTTGGTAAATGAGTAGGTGTGATATAGATACTGGGGTTAAAGGTGGATGAAAGTGTATGGATGAGGTTAAGATGATGAGGTGATGGAACTCTATCATAGGGTGGCAACGGGTTGGTAGTGACGTTGGGTTTTGGCGGTTGTGGGGGAGCTATGACTTTATTGTCTATGAGATCTTGGATCTTATGTTGGAGACGAAAGCAACGATCTGTGTCATGTCCTGGTTGTTGGTGGAAAGCACAGTGTTTGGTAGGGTCATGTTTGGCTAGGAGAGGTTCGGGAAGAGGTCGGGGGTCCAAAGGTTTCAAGTACCCTCTTTTTGTCAAGATGTTCATTGCTTTAGAGAGTGACATATAGAGAGGAGTGAATGTTCTGCTTAGAGCTCGGGTTGTGTTTTGCGGGCCAGCATAAGCAAAGGGATCGGCTATTTTAGTGGTGGTGGCAACCAAGTTGATTTCAGAGGGTTTCATAGCTGTGCTACCACTGGTGGTAGTATTGGAACTACGACCAAAAGGCTTCCGAACAGGTTCCTTATCATCAATAATTCCCTGTTTGATGGCATCCTCTATCTGAACCCCTATCTCTTTTAAGTCATTAAAAGTGAAGAGCGGGAGGATTATCATTTTTTGTAACATCTTTCCATGTAGATTTCTGACTATCATACGAATTTGGTCCTTTTCAAGTGGTCTATTGGTCATCATTGCTGCTTTTGCCCTCCATCTGGCGATAAAGGTCATGAAACTTTCATTGGGCTCTTGACGGGTGGCTTCTAATTCCTGAGTAGTCACTTCAATCTGGGTGTTATAAGCATACTGGGTGATAAAGGCCCCGGCTAACTCTTCCCAACTTTGTTTTACCGAGTCCTCTAACTTGGCGTACCAGATGGCAGTCACTCTTGACAAAGTTCGTCCGAATAAAGAGAGCTTTTGCGGACGAGTCAAACCCATGGGCTTTAAGACATCAGAGAATAGGCGAATGTGCACCATTGGGTCACTGGAGCCATCAAACCTATCAATGTGTGGCATTTTGAACCGTTCTGGCAACTTCACAGCTGTCTCAGTGTACCCGTCTTCGATGTCCGGGATTGAATTGATTCCTTGTGCCTTTTTGAAAAGTTTTTCCAACTTGGCCAGCTTCAACATAATTGAGTCAGACTCAGGTGCTTCAGAGGGATGGAGCCCTCCCACTGGTTGTGGAAGAGAAAATGATCCTCCTGAAGTTTGTGTAGGAACCCTCAGATCTTCTGGTGAATTAAGTTCGGGAAACTCGTCAACCGGTGGAGGTGGAGGTGGACTGGATGAGTCATCGGAGGTGGTTGAGTAATGGACACCCCAGATGAGCGTTGCAGTTCAGCAAGAGTATTGCCTTGAGCAGCAAGAGTAGTGCCTTGGGCAGCAACCGTAGTGACAACAGTATCCATGCTCCGTTGAAGGCCCAGTAGTATGTCTGCTATATTTTCTGGAATCTGAGCCATCACTGATTCTGGTGAGTTGAGTGGTGATGATCTAGCAAGTGAAGAAGGGGTATTCTGGACAGTTGATGAAGCTTTTGCTTTTCTTCGTGTAACCGGTGGCAAAGAAACTAACACTGACTGACCCTGAACCAAATCTGTACTTTTGCAAAGTCTACCAACGCGAGTCCACAAAACTTGGGGGATATTAGACCTTTCGGAAGCTATCGTACCCGACTACCTTGCTGAAACAAAACGGGACCCCTGATCAGAATTTCATTAGCATCTTAGCCCAGCTGATTACTGCTAACTCATGTGAAAACTTGAACTCAACCCCACAAACTGAAATGACTGAACCACTCATCTGAATCTGAGAATTCCCACACATTACACATAACACATAGCAAGAAAGAGAACAAACACCCCTATGGGGGCGAGGGTTACCCTGTCCTATCTTTGAAATGATCTAGGGTTTCACTATTCAAACAAGCGGCATCATACATCCTAGAAATGGGAGAGCATCCTGTCCTAATTTTGGAAGGTATTATAGTTTATTATATGCACAAGGTTAGCTCTACTCTAAGGGTTGAAGTCAAGGTGACGTTACCAAAGAGTCCTTTGAGTCATAACCAATAAAGATTCCAGGAAATCAGAAGAGTCAAATAGCCTCTCTTCGGAGTCTGAGAACCTTAGATAGCAAAGCTACCCTTTTGACAAATCTCAAAAGGTTACAACACAAGGCTTCTAAAGTATCGTAAAAATAGGTGTAGTGTCACAAAAAGCTTGCCTGTGTTTCCACCAGTATCTGGGCAACACAGGGACTTAAAGTGCACCAATGAATTCAATGCAATGAACATATAATTGAAAATAAAGGTCATATCATGGAGTTCGAGTCAAGGTTTCATAAAATTCCCAGCAGAGTCGCCAAAAACTGTAACATGCCCGGGGGGTACCCGCGCGCGTTAAACAGTTCGGACCTCCGAGATCTCTTTGATCTAGTCTCACGAGTGCAATGTGAAACGTAGATGAGAGTCCAGATTTGGAAACTTTTAGTGAAAATTCATTTTATTGCAATTTTGTAAAAAATGGACCGCGTCATCAGATCTCAGAGTCGCCACCTAATATTTTGGGAAATTAGGAAACCCATGACTCAGTGCCAAGGCCACTGTTCATCGTAACCAAGGATGCTTGGCTCGGAACCTTAGATATGAGAGGGGAAGGTCAATAATGAGCACCCCCGCTCACCCGATCAAAAGATCGGCCTCTACTAAACCATGATATGACTTTTATTTTCTTTATATGTTCATGTTCTGATTAGTTAATAAATCCTAAAATTTACTATGTGAAGCATACAAGTATAGACTATGCCATTCATTTTTGAACAATTTGATATCATGCATTTTGAAAGAGTTTTGACGATGTACAACCCAAATAAATTGAGTTTACAAGCACGAAAAATTAGCATCATTCCAAATTAAGCGACACAACCTCCATCCACTGGCATTCATAGAGTTATATCTCATAAGCAAATAGCCTCATGGTAGAATGCTAGACATAGTAAGAAAAACACACACAAACGGGATGCTAAAGCATGAAAATTTACATGTTTGACGTCCCACGAACAAGCTACAAAACAAAGTTAGTAAAATATGCATGATCTTATATACAAAATCCTAATGCAATTCACTCATGAGATGCAACTAAAGATTCGGCTTCTAAAATATGATATGTGAATCATCTCAAGAACATGAGGTAGCGCACATAATCACATAGGAATTGATTAAATCCACAAATGCAAACTTAGACGAATCAAGATGCATGAAACATGGATGCAAAGCATAACTATGATGAAAAATAAATATGATGTTTATGTACAAATAAAGAAAGCAAGTAAAAGAACGGGATAGAAAGAAGCGGGGCGGGGAATTATTACAACATTTTAAATAATAATTACAAATCAAATTAGAGAGAGATGAGGAGAATATTACAACAAAATAAAAACCTCACAATACACTCAAAATAAAAAAATAAATAAAATAAAAGCTTCATGTTCTTTAGAACTGCCGGCGGAAATTGGTCAATATTGGGAGATTACGCCATCTTGTTCGGAAGAAGCTAACCGGCCGGCCTGGCCGGCCGGCCAACTAGGCCAAGCAAAACCTGTCTTGTTGCGAAACCAAGAAAATGAACAAACAAAAAATATGTAGGTGGCTCAACTAACCACTACCGGTTAGATTAAAAAAAAACAAGAAAACAAATATAAAATAAAAGAAAAAGTGCCAACTCACAACATAAACCTAAAGCAATAAAACAAATATAAGATAAAACATATAAGATTACAACATAAATAATATGAGACTAATAAATGAAAGGAAAAAAAAAATAACTATGAGGTAGAACATGCAAGATTACAACAAAACTAATATGAAATTAAAACAAGCGAATAAAAATAAATAAATAAATAAATAATTATGAGCTAAACAAACCACTAGGATTATAACAACACACTATGAAATATAAAGTAAGAAAATAAATATGAGATAAACAAACCACTTAGATTATAACAAAACACAATGAAATAAGAAGCATGGAAATAAATATAAGATATAAAATATAAGAAAATGAAAGACTAACAATTCACCTTCCAAAGAAAGATTGAACTTCTTGATTTTCAAACTTCCTCTTGATCACCCTCAAGTGTAGGAAGTGTGTTCTCAAATCCTCAATTCGAAATTATGGAGTTTATGGAGTTTGTGGTACAGAAAATGGCTGACTCTCTAGTTTTTCTCACTTTCAATCACTAAACACTCTTCCTTATGATCAAGGCAATTGATCTTTGGCTATATCAGAATTTTTGGAGTGGTTTTGGTGTATGGAAATGAGGAATTTCAGTAGCTATGGAAGGTATGGGGTGTATATGGGAGATAGGAATATTTTTGGCTCAAAAACTCAAATTTTCTCTCTTTTTTCACTTTTTTCTCACTCCTTTCTCTTCAATTTCGTGGTCCTCCTTCTCTCTTACAATATGATCATTCTATATAGGCAATGAGGGAGAGTAAAGGTCAAAAAGAAGGTGGGAGACAAGAATGTGATAGGAGAGCAAATTTTCAAGGTGGTTGCACGGGATACTCCTTTATGGATGCAAACAAAACCTCTTTTTGACAATGGGGGATAATTAGGTATAATGGAGGATGAGTGGATGCACTTGAATGGCTCAGAAAATAGGTAAATGGGTTGTCCCAACCGAACCAAAACCAAGAAAAATGGGCTATTGCTGTTTTGGGTTGAATCAACAAAATCTGCTTTTAAGCCCAAATTCAAATGGGCATATCTCCCCCATATGGACTTGGTTTTAGGCAGTTCTTGGGTCCAAATTGAAGCCCCAGAAGTCTACTTTCCAATGGTGGTGACCTCACATTTAAATTCCAAGTGTACAAAGAGATATGCCTAATTTAGTGAAGGCTGTCTCGGGTTGGGTCAACAAAATCTGCTTTTAAGCCCAACTTCAAATGGGCATATCTCCCCCATATGGACTTGGTTTTAGGCAGTTCTTGGGTCCAAATTGAAGCCCCAGAAGTCTACTTTCCAATGGTGGTGGCCTCACATTTAAATTCCAAGTGTACAAAGAGATATGCCTAATTTAGTGAAGGCTGCTCATTTCCTTCTTAATGATTTGATACTCATCCTTTTCCTAAACCAGTTTTCTTTCATCCCCTCCTATTTCCTTCAACTCCAAACCTATAAAGAAGATATTTTTAAATATTTTTCAAAAATTTCACATCCCTTCCATTTATTTCTACTTTGTCCTTACTCATTTTACTGAAAAGTGCAATATTTTAATTGAAATGGGAGCCTCGGGACATCGTAGAAACATTTAAAAACATATTTTGAAAAGAGGGTTTTAAGGTCTAAAATAGTTTGGCCAAAAAATGGGTGAAGGTTGGGATTAAAACTTAAATTCCATCTTTCTTACTGAGAATTTTGTGAGAAACACATTCTAATTGTCATCAGTGGGTAATCAAAAGAAAGTGCCCAAGTCTTAAGGCCGGTCAAAATGGGGTGTCTACATATATGCTGGGGTTGTAGGTGGACGACAGTATATGGATGAGGTTGAGATGTAGAGGTGACGGGTCAGTATTAACCTGAGGTCCTTTTGGTTGAGCTAGGGTCTTTTCGTCAATAAGATCCTGAATCTTATGACGGAGGCGGATGCAACAGTTCGTATCATGACCGTGCTGTTGATGGTAGGCACAGTATTTAGCTGGGTCATATCTTGGTGGAAGAGGGTTTGGAAGGGGTTGGGGTTCTAGAAGTTCTAGGTGCCCTTCTTCTTGCAGCTTTTTCAAAGCTTGAGAGAGACTCATGTAAACAGGATGGAATTTTCGGGCTTGGGGCCGAGTTGAAGTGGTTGGTTTTTGGCCATTGAGGGAAGTGGTGATAGTGTCTACTTCTGAGCATTTCGCAGCTGTGCTACCATCAGTAGTAGCATTGGAACTGTGAGCAACATTCCTCTTCAAAGGCTCATTATCTTCTGCAAAGATCCCTTGTCTGATGGCATCCTCGATTTGAACCCCCATTTCATGAAGGGCTGGAAAGGTAAACAGAGGTAGAACGACCTTCTTTTGCAACAACTTACCATGCAGATTCCGAACAATCATCCCGATTTGATCTTTGTCGGAAGGTTTTGTAGTCATCATTGAGGCCTTTGCTCTCCATCTCGTCACGAACTCTGAGAAACTCTCATTTGGCTCTTGGCGGATGACTTCAAGATCACGAGTTGTGACCTCAATCTGTGTGTTATAGGAGTATTGAGCAATAAAGGCCTCAGCCAGCTCTTTCCAGTTCTGTTTCACAGAGTTCTCCAATTTTGCATACCATATTGCGGCTATCCCAGACAGGGTTCGGCCAAATAGTGACAATTTTTGGGCTGTGGTCAAACCCATTGGCCTCAAGATATCAGAAAACAGTTGGAGGTGCACCATTGGGTCTTCAGAGCCATCGAATCGATCGATATGTGGTATCTTGAACCGATCCGGTAATGTCACCACTGAGTCGGTATAACCATCCTCTATATCAGTAATAGAGTGGGCCCCCTAAGACTTTTTGAACAATTTCTCAAGCTTGCTCACTTTCAATGCTGTGGGGTCCGTCTCGAACTCAAAGGGGGAGTCTGGTAGGTTGGTGGGTGTTTTAGATAGCTGGGGTAGAACCAGGGGCGGAGCTGGCCCGCCTGGAATGTCCGTATCATCCTGGACGTGGGTTGCCTCCCCGAGTATGGGAACTCTTGGTGGGGGAGGAGCCTGGTGTGAAGTAGATACTCCAGTTTGCTGCTCTAACCTGGCAATTGTCTCTGCCTGTTGGGCTATGACCAAGGCCTGTTGCTTGGCGAATTCCACTTGACGGACAGCGTCTTGCTGCATGACTTTCATATTATCCTAGAGCTGGCGCACCATCTCTTCTAAGCTTGACATACTATCCTGATCTGATTGAACCACCAGTATATCTATCTTTGCAGTAGACTCGGAAATCTCAACTTGGCTATTCGAAGACCACTGAGCTGGTAGCTGCTGCACTGGTGGTCTGTGCCTGACCGACCTTTTCACCTTGCCTCTAGTAAAGGAACATTGATTGCCCTTGAACTGAATCTCTGACCTGACAAAGTCTATCAACACAAGTTTGGTGTACCCGGGGGATATTGGAGCCTTCTGAAGCTATGGTTCCAAGACTACCTAGCAAAAGAGAAAACAGACAGCATCTCAGCCTGATTTCACCTGAACAGATACGAGCATAGTTGAATGAGGGTGCTCTCTACTGAATTCTGCCCAAAATTCTGCCGGTAAACTGATACCCTCAAATAAAACTGATTCTTCCAAATACTGATGCCCGCAGGCCTGATACCCAAACTTGCAAACTGACACATACAACCTATAGAGACATACTCTGACAGCACGTATCAAGCAAGTAAGAGCCAAAACACCCTTATGGAGGGGTAGGGTTTCCCTGTCCTATTTTGTCAGGAGCTAGGGTTTCACTATGCACGCAGCGGTTTCAAACAACCTATGATCGGGTAAGCAACCTGTCCTAGCTTGGAATGGTCACTATGGATTCCGAATATGCACTAGGTCAAATGGTCAAAATGGGTGCCCTGGTAAAACTGGGGTTTGTGTTCCCGTCGTGGCAGAGCCCGCAACCAGTCAGCCTTATGGCACGCTTCTTGAAGCGAGCCTCCCGCAAACCGTTCAGGAATAACATACGGCAAACACGATGTCCTAGGCGCACCAATGCAAATGCAATGCAAAGAAACACACAAGTGTAGTCAAAACCAGATATCATGAGTTCGAGTCAAGTTCTCTAACTCCCCAGCAAAGTCGCCAGAAACTGTAGACGTCCCCGAACGTCTCGGGAGGGAATCCCGTTTTGTTCATTTGGGCTCACTACAGTTCAGGACTCAATGTCACGGTCCTGTATCTAATCTCGCAGAGTGCGATGCAAGACCGATGAATCATCAAAGAGTCCAAATCCGGCAAATCGTTTTTTAAAACAGATTTTTTGAAAGAAGTGCCAAACATGGACTGCTTTGCCAGATACAGAGTCGCCACCTAAATATTTATTTTGGGGGAATTTAGGAAATCCTGACTCGTTGCCAAAGGCCACGTGTCCGTCATCACCAAAGTTGCCTCGGTTCGGGAACTTGGGTACGATTGGGGAAGGTCACTTCGTGAGCACCCTCGCTCGCCCGATCAAAGATCGGCCTCTACTAACCATGATATGTAGTTTTGAAAACATTATGTGTTCTTATTCCGGTTATTAGCCTAGATTTACTATGTGATGCGCACAACATACAAGTATAGACTAGATCGCCTGAATTGGAACGAAACATCTCATGTTTATTTTTTAAAGGAGTTTGCTACTTGCAAGTAGGCTAAAATGTGGATTTGCCACCCTCAGGTGGGCTTTAGAAAACACGATGATTTGCCACTCTCAAGTGGGCTTAAAACTCACAGTCGATGCATTATTCCAATTCAGATAATCCAACCTTCACCTACAGGCATTCAAGCAGGTATATCACATAAGCATATAGCCTCATGGTAAACATGCTATCATGGCAGTCACTCATACACATGCAAGGATGCTAAAGCATAAACACTTACTGAGTACTCCAAGCCAAAATAGAAGCTATGTTAGAAATCAATGCATGATCCTAACTATACAGAAATGCCTAATGCAACACAGGCAGGAATGCAACTACAATAGGCTCGGCTATTCTAAAGATGGCATGTGAAATGCTACAGCTAACACGTATTCAACTCGGAATTGAAATACGATGCAGTTAGTATGATGCGCCGAACCCGGTGCATGCAAGACATATGAATGGATGCAAACATGCAAGCATAAGTATGCTAATTGAAAACATGCCCTAATCTAACCATCATAAGCTGGTAAATAAAAGGGAGAAAGACGTGAGGTTGAAAGACATACATCACACGCACGTGCACTTATTACAATTGTGCCCTCGCTCGGAGGGTTCGAATAAATAATACAGTCCGAATAATTACAAAACCCTAATTAATTAACAAATTAATCTAGGAAAGCAGGTAAATTAGCATGCAAGCCATGGACCGCCTCAACTCTGTTCCGAATGATGAATGATGCATGCTTAAGTTGCTTGGCGCGGAAATCCATCGCGATGCCCCGAGTTGCCTCTGTTTACAATTAATGCCGGAATGCTGTGCGAAGCTCTAGAAGGCTGTTGATTTCTGATTTGCTACAACAGAGAGCAAGAAAGGGGCACAGCAAAGCATTTTCACATATGTATGCATGACTACTCTTCAGGGAGTGTAGTCCTCGATCCTCGTGCCACCAATCACGCATCTCGATGCATAATGGCCGAGGAGTCAAATTGCACGACTCGATGTGAAATGAGTGCACATGAAAACACAACAAGACCTAAACTCCATCATGGGTAATCCGGAGTGTCGGCGACCGAGAATTGAGACACGTTCCGTCACTCGGAGTACGAAACATCCCTCGTTTCCCGTGCTTGGGCTAACTCCTATCCCAAACACAATGCAAATGAGATGGCACACACAATGCGACTAACATACAACCTAGCATACGCAATGCTATGAAATGGCATACATAATGCTCGATGTAACATGGCATACACAATGCTCTAACATGCAACCTAGCATACGCAATGCTATGGACCGAAATGGCATACACAATGCACGATGGACTTATACCAACATGAGTGGACCTCAGCCACACTCACATCAGTGGCCATTAGATGAAAATGAGACAACCGAAATGCGTGCACACATGCACGAATACCAAGGACCAAACCTAAGGCATCAAATGCCACTCTACCAAAGCATGGCAAGGGATGAAAGATGGCATACAAACATGCAATTTCCAGCACTGAAATATGATGCGCAATGGTCCCGAATCATGGAAATATGGCACCCAATGCGTGAAAGAGGCCCCGAAACTCAAAACTAGGCAAATGCATTGAACTATAATCATGCAAAGCAAGCATTATTTGATCATGAAGTACAAAAACAGAGCCAAGGCAGTCCCAAAATATGCACAATATCAGTTCAAAGCATGGCCAAAAAGTGCTAACATGAGGGGCTAAAACAACATGTAACCTAGGCTAGTAAGCATGGTCTACATGACATGTATATGAAACTTAAGAGAGGTCACCAAACCAGCCCAAAACAGTAACATGGCATGTCAAATAAACCCCAAATAACAATTGAAATGCATCCAATGCATGCAAAAATGATGAGCTCCTTTGGAGGGCCATGCAAGGGGTTACTCAACACATACAACAAGAACACTTAACATGACAAAACCAACTCTGGAAATCAATTATGACAGCCCTAAAACTCACCAAAAAGGCCCTGAAATGGGTCAAGGAAGCATGCAATGAAAGGTCCTCTTGAAAGGCCTTGAGGAAGATTGTTCCACACATGCATGAGGGACACAAAATATGGTCAAAGAGGCTCCGGACAGAGCTAAGGCAGACCTTGAAACTCACCAAATTGGGCCTAAAAAGTGACTTCACAACATGCAAGTAAGGGGCCCTTTGGAAGGCCAAAAGGGCCAACAAACAAGACAAGGAGAGAGGGGGTCACCCCCCTATGATTTTAGCTCTCAAAAATACATCTAAGCCACTGAAAATCCACTGGATTTCAGTGGCTAAGAGGCCAAACCAAGGCCAATGCAAATGCTCTAATGCATAGCCATAATCATGAGGAAATGAAGCATGCCAAGAGGAAGATGACCCAAAAAAAAAAAATTACTTTAATCAAACTTCAAGAGGGGCTCAAAATAAGACTTTTTTTTAGTTCATGGAAAATCTCAAAAATGCTTGGAAGTAAGGCTAAGATATCATGCAAAATAAGCCCTAAAAGAGAAATGAAGCATACAAGGATGTAGGAGACCTCAAACAGAAAAGTATCCTTAATCAAACTTCAAGAGGAGCTCAAAATAAGACACTTTACAATTTATAACAAAACCCAAAAATGCTTGCAAATAAGGCTAAACAATAGAGCAAAATAATGCAAGAAAAAGGAAAATGAGGACTTACTCTTGAAGAATAGATTTCCAGCAACTTCTGGGCCAAGAAAGGAGTTCTTCAACCTCTGAAAATCAGCTCCAAGATACTTGGATGGATGGTGGAGGTGTTGTGCTAAGGGTTAGTATGCAAATGGTGCAAGAATATTAGGGTTTTCGAGCTCAAGTGTAGAGATATAGAGAGAGAGGTGTATATGCCCTAGAAGTTGTAGAGAGAGAGAGAGAGACTTTTTAGAGTGAGAAGCTCCCAAGCTTCTCTAAGAAGATTGTCCCTTGAAAATGAGAGATATAGCCTCATATATAGCAAAAATGAGAGTTGGCTCGAAAATATCTGTCTATGGGACAGCAGGAGGTTGTGGAAGACAGCTGGAAGATAAATATCTATCAATTCTGAGCTTTCTAGGCATAAGTGGTCGGCCGACCACCTTTTCTGGTCGGCCAGCCACTTTTTCTGGTCGGCTGACCACTTTTTCAGGAGAGGGTGGTCGGCCAGCCACTTTTTCGGGTCGGCTAGCTAGTTTAGGAAAATTCTGCTTTCTAGGTCCAACTTCAAATGGCCATAACTCCCTCATCTGAACTCCTTTTTAGGTCATTCTTGTGTCCAAATTGAAGCCCCGAAAGTTAGCTTTCTAATGAAACCAGCCTTGCATCAAAATGCTAACTATGCAAAAAGTTATGCCTATTTTGGTGAAGCCACGCAGTTTCAGTCCTACCCGGATTCGTGTCGAACTTTCTTTTGACCACCTAAGTGGTCGGCCATCTGATTTTCTGGTCTTTCATGTGGCCAAATTGAAGCCCTAGAAGTTAGCTTTCCAATGGCGCCAACCTTGCATCAAAATTCCTCCTGTGCAAAGAGTTATGCCCGTTTCGGTGAAGCCGCGCAGTTTCGGTCCTACCCGGATTCATACCAAACTTCTCCCAAACTAGTTTTCCTCTCTCTTCTCCTCTTCCAAACCCCTAGACAAGGTGTTTTGAAAGATTTTTCAAAGATTTCATCTCTCTTTCATTCATTTCCACTTTGTCCTTGCTCGGTTTACCTAAAAGCACAACATTTGACAAAATGCGAGCCTCGGAACATCGTAAAAACTTTATTTCAAAAACGTTTTGAAAGAGAGGGTTTTAAGGTCTAAAATCTTTTGATCAAGATTGTTTTGGTCCAAAAAGGGGTATGAAGTAGAGATTTGACTCTTTCCTTGCCGAAGAAACTGAACCTTTCCCCTGCACACCTTTCTCCACCATGTAAACCATCAGTCGCGTCCAAGTCTTAAGGGCAGTCAAAAATGGGGTGTCTACACTATTCCTATTGGAACAATAGCTGGGAAGGACCCAACTAGTTCCAATGTTCTGAATTATGATTAGGTCTTTGTTCGTGACTTTATTCCTTGTGGTATAGCTTTCTTATTGAAAGGAGAGTATGATATTGTTTGCAACTTCATCATTCATACATTGCAACTGCAGGTAAATGGTTCTATTACGCACTTGATCTGACAGACGAATTATTTGCATATCCTGTTTTGTTATGGTTAGAACTCTTTCACTCATAATTCTATTTTGAATTTTCCCGAAGTATCAATAGTGCTGTTTGTTGCTATGACTTTTTGTTAATAGTGTAGTTAGTTATTCAAAATGAAGACGTGTGGTTTACTAGTATGTTGACTCTGTTCATGATTTAAATACATGATCTGAACTTAACCTTCGAAGATATAAGCTTGCAAATCGAATGTACTGCGCTATTTGTCCTTGGTAGTGGTCAAATACCAGTTTGCCTTCAAACGGTTCGTTAAATTGAAATCTGACAGTTGGACCTGTCTAGATAGATCTGTTGGCTGAGGCGAGAAGTCTAGAACTAGAGGTCTCTGTTTTTAACTCTTCCTGGGCTTGCCTAACAGTGAATGCGTGAAGCTATATGGATAAATTTTGGGTCAAAATGATTTGCTATCGTAAGATGTGTTTTCTCTAAATTTAAAAATAAAAATAAAACAATAAAAACAAAAAGAGTGAAAGAAAGGGTCATAGAGCATCGATGACTTAAATCACATAAGATACACTTTCTGAATGCTCATGTTTTTGGAAACTAATTCTAGTATAAGAAAGTTTTGAACAGGATAAACAGTGCGTTTTCATAATATTATTTCATTATTGATGACATGTTAAAAGAAAATCACTCTTGCATTTCTTAAAAAAAGGGCAACAATTCTAATGAAACTTGGCCCCAAAAAAAAGAAAAAGAAAAAGAAAACTAGTATGATAAAAAAAAAAAAACCTGCACCAATTGGAACTATGAGACTTGTACAAGTCTGCGTTGTACTTCATTTTAGGGTATGTAGCACACCATGTTCCCATACTTACCAAAGAAGAAAAGAAGGGCATACTGTGTTCTGCTACTTATTAAATAGACAAAGTAGCGTACCTCATTCCCGCTCACTAAAGCAATATGCTTTCCATGTAACATAGTTACACGATCCTTGCATGCATTTGTATATAAGATGTATAGTTGAATAATAGGACATTGGTGCCTATGCCAATCTGGATTTCATGTCATATGGAAGCTGAGCATTGAACTAGTCACAAAGACACTGCATGTATGTAATCCTTAGATGTGTGTTTGGATCCACAGGTGTTTACTTGTAATGCATACAACTGAAATAGTTAATTACGTGATTCAAATATATATATTGATAATTTTAGTATACAATTGTGCATGACTTGTGTAGTCCTTATTTTGTAGAGTTATGAGAAAACTACGGCCAATCATACTTCTGGTCAAGGATTGATGCCTGCTAGTTTCAAAGTGCGCGCAGTTCCCCTGGATGGTGATGACTCAGGAACGAAGGAGGTATTAGATCCTGATTTCGGAGAGGCAGGAATTGGTCGTGTTGCACCTATTGATTCTAGTAAATAAACATATCATTTCAAAAAGCCTATTAAGCAAAATATACATATCTTGGTATTAGAATTTTATGCAATTTTTTTTTTTTTTTCATTTTATGATATTAATTCCAGGATTGTGGTGGATTATACTATTGCGTGCATATGGAAAATGCTCCGGAGATCTCTCAGTTCAGGAGAGAATTGATGTCCAAACTGGAATTAAAATGATTCTGAGACTATGTCTTGCCGATGGTTTTGATATGTTCCCAACTTTATTAGTGACAGATGGTTCTTGTATGATAGATCGCCGCATGGGGATTCATGGTCACCCTCTAGAAATTCAGGTTAGTAAATCATTCATATTGTTGTTATTTGGATGTGTTTTCAGTTGCTTTTTAACAAGACATATTGCCTATGCTAATGTCAGAAAAGATTGTCCTAGAGAGGTGGTTCTTTTTAGTTGCGGTTGACTATGTTGAAGGTTGATGATTTTAGAGAAGACACAGTGGCGGTCAGATGACTCTCAAGTTAACATGTGAATATGATAAAAAATTTAAATCTAAAATTTGATACAAATCTTGACATCTATGTGGCACTAATTGTTCTTTACATGTCACCAGCAAAATGTTGTTGATATTAATTTATTTATTTGTTGAAATGTTTCTCTTATAGGTTGGATATATGTAAACTGTACCTGGGTGGGTTTTCTTCTATTTTTATCATCTTTATGCTTAGTAAGATAAAACAATATTATTTTGGTAGGGTGTTTCCTGTTTTGCAAGCACTATTTTATTCAGCATTACTTTGTGCACGTGAAATGCTTGCTCCGGAGGATGGATCAACTGATCTAATCCGAGCACTGAACAATTGTCTTGTGGCATTATCATTCCATATCAGAGAGTATTATTGGATTGATATGAGAAAACTCAATGAGATTTAATGCTACAAGATAGAAGAGTACTCATATGATGCTGTGAACAAGTTCAATATCTATCCAGATCAGATTTCTCCTTGGCTTGTGGAATGGATGCCTAATAAAGGAGGTTATTTAATTGGAACAACCCGCTCACGTGGATTTCTGTTTCTTTTCTCTTGGAAACTTGTGGTCTGTAGTAAGTAGTCTTGCAACAGCAGATCAGTCACACGCAATACTGGATCTTATTGAAGCCAAATTGGTAGATTTGGTAGCAGACATGCCATTCAAGATCCTGCCCTTCAAGGTCAGGAGTGGCAAATTATTACAGGCAGTGATCCAAAGAACACGTAATATTTCTACCTTGAAGAAGTGATAGTTCTTCATCCTTTTAAAAAAAAAAAAAAATAGAAAAATGAAAACAAACAAATTTGTATCTCACCATCCTTGTGGTTTATGGTGCAGTCCTTGGTCCTACCATGATGCAGGTGCCTAGCCTACTTTACTCTGGTAGGTATGCCTTTGATCTTTGGTTGTGCTGCTAAACGCTCATGTTTTATTGCTTCTTTAAGTTTCTTGATTCAATTGATGCTTAACAGAACCATGGTGGGTTGAGTTGAGGGGCCTATTACTGTGTTATATCGACTCCACTTCATTTCTAATTTTTTGTAGGGTTATAATTTGCTTCTCTCTGGACTCATTCCTAATTCCAACTACAGCTGGTTTATAAAACCTGATTTGTTGGTAGAGTGGACTTTCTTTGTAAGTTATTTGTCACGTTTTACATGGTATCTGAAATGAGTATGTACTGTTTCTACGTAGCATCTTTAAGATGCTAGTGATGTTAGTACAACTGCCTCTTTTAATGCAGTTTCACTTGTTTGAAACCTAGCCTCCCACCTCTTTTAGTACTACTGCTTTTAATGCTAGTGAGCTCCACCCCACTAGGCAATCTGGTTGGTGCATTTCCATAGCTGTCCCACTAATTTGATGAAACATCACATAACATGGAAATAAGTCTTTTATTAGGTTTAATTTTATTTTTTGTAAGACTTGTATTATCACCAAGTCTCTGCATGTCCATGCTTGCACATGATTATTTCATTGTATACGTGCGAAGTTTGCACTTTTTATTGATTATTACAATTTTGATATACTGCCGTCAAATGCTGTAGGAAACATTTTATTTTGCCTATTTTTGTGGTTTCCAAGTGCTTAACTTCAATGGAAGACCTACTCTTTCAATGTAACACAGAAAAATGTTTTGTTATTTTTTAGTACTTCAAATTTGTTTTGTTTTTTGTTTTTGTTTTTTTTTTTTTTTTTTATCAGCAAAGAAAAATTTCATTAACAGCATGAAATTAAAGGTACAGGAAGACGATATGCTTCGAGAGAGATTCGGAAGTATAAAAATACCCCTACTACTGCTACTCGCATCCATACAACCAACCCCTTGGCCTCATGATTTTTTTTTTTTTTGAAAACAAAAAAGTTAAGAAGAACTTAACTAGATAATAAAATACAAGAATCCCCACAAAATCAACCCACCAAACACCTCTGATCAACCCAATTACCACACTAAAAACTTTCAACAACACCCCATGCCCTCACCTATGCTGCTACAACTCCCGAAGCCTACATCTATGCTGCTGCAGCACGTACCATGCCTCTGCTGTAGCCCACACCTCACCTCAGTTGTTGCAACTCCCAATGCCCACACCAACCACTCTTATACTGCTGCTTACACCACGCTTATGCTGCTGCCACACCCAAAACCCACACCTATGCCTCTGCTGCAGCCCACGCCTATGCTGCTGCCAAACTCCATAGCTAACACCGGAAAACTCCATGCTGCTGCAACTCCTCTCCAGTGGTGGTGGTAAAAGTTCCAGAACTCCTCTCTAGTGAACTCCTCTCCGACCAAATGCATTGCCTCGACTGAGGCTGATAGGATATCTTTGAAAGCAACAGATCTTCTTCTATCTCACACCGCGGATCCACACACCCACCGAACACTGACCACTCGCTGGGACACCTCCATACATATGGAAGAAGTTCACCCCTCAAACTCTCACTCGAAGAGGAGCGCTCGAGTGCAAACCGGACATAACTGGATTGCTTACGACACCCATGTTTCTGCCCAAATAGAGCATCGATACTTCTCCATCAATCTGAACCAGAGTGCACCCCTTAAGCTCCTACTCGCAAAAAAGTGCTCGAATGAAATCCCTGGACGACCCCTGATGAATCAGCTATAGCGGGCAAGGTTGAGACACAAGAAGACATCTGATGACAAACCTAGTCGGCCCCTGAAGAAATACCTGGACGACCCCCGACTCACCACAAAAAAAAAAAAAAAAAACTCTCCCACAGCAACATAGAACACACCTAGGTAGGGAAAATGGGGGACTCAAGTTTATTGAAAGAAGAAACTAACATACAAACGCCGAAAACGAGCTAGGCCAGCCGATCGCCATAGCCAGAGGCGGCGGCTGGCCGGCCCAAGAAGAGGCCGGGGAAGGAGGTTTTTAGAGAGAGAGAGAGAGAGAGAGAGAGAGAGAGAGAGAACCGATGTGAGAGTAAGCACACAACACCCTTCAAATTTGTTTTTTGATCATGAAACTTTGAAGAAACACCAGACAATGCTGAATTTACTATCTATTAGGGCCACTTTAGAGTGTGAGAAGGAACTATGTTATATAAATTTACATCACATCCTCACAACCCTTAATATAATCCTTGTCACATCCCCACAGTCCTCACATCCTCACAATCTAAGGTCTCTGTTGCTTTAAGATACTTCTAAACCCACAACATGTACTCTTTATTGGTAAGAACATGAGTTTAGACTTTAGGATGTTTGCTTTTTTCCTTACTAATGATGTTTAATTAGCACCGTGCTGAATGACCAGCTGGTTATACACTATTTTCATATATGTGGATCTGCATCATTGTTACACTCACATATTCTGGGTTTCATTCTAGTAATAGTTTAGTGTTGACAATGCTTTATCTTTTTGATGATAACGGAAATTATGGTTCAATGGAGTTATGCTTGTCTAATTTGATTTTTTAACATAGTATATAGTAGTTCCTATGTAAAAATTAGAAACAGTATGTTGTAATAATTTAACTGGTCTTTTGCAGCTCATTGTTGCATGCATTAAGAAGAATAGACCAGAAATTGCTGCAAAGGCAGTAGAGGTTGCAGAGAATCGCATATCAGAGACAAGTGGCCCGAATATTACAACACCAAAAGAGCAAGGTTCATTGGGAAACAATCGCAGTTGTTCCATACCTGGTCAATTGTAGGATATCTTGTTGCCAAACAACTCCTTGATGACCAGAGTGCAGCCAAGATTCTGATTAATGAAGAAGATTCTGAGCTTGTCAATGTCTTCTCTTGCATGATCAGTGCCAACCCGTGAAGAAAACGCAGTCCAAAGTGGCCAAATCAAACCTGTATACTATAGTAAAGATGGGTTTATAATATACACCCGGGCGAAAGTTTTAGACTGTCTTCCGTTGGTCATTGTTTCTTGGCTATTAATTGTAGTATAGTTTTAAGTTTCATTTTTATTTTATTTTTTTATCTTTTTCTTTGGATGGGTAAGCTCCGATTCAATAGCCTATTCATGTATTATTATTATGTTCTCTTGTTTTGCATTGTAAATATCACATTATAGGGATTATGAAGCTATTTCTTGTTGTAAGCTTTTATGGCAGACACATCACTATAAAGGATAATTGAACCCATTTCTTCTATTTGCCGGACTCTACAAAATAAATGGTTTGAATCATCAAGCTGATCTGAAAGAGACAGACAATCCTGAAAAATCTTGAAAAATTCCCAAGAAATTCAATTTTAAACAATGAATAGTAATCCTAATCAAACAAGAAATTCAATTTTAAACAATGAATAGTAATCCTAATCAAACAATCAATAACAAATCGGCACAACGATTTGACGTGGAAAAAATCACAATTGAACTCCTCCAATTGTGATAAAAAAAATTATGGGCTAAAGTCCAAAACAATTCCCTAAGAAGACAAAAAGAATTACACACAAGAACTCTTAATTACCTAACGAATCTACGCCCGAATTGAATGAAATCCGATGTGCCTTTACCAACACCATCTTCACCTCGGAATTACTTTGCCCAACGTTGAATCCACAACACCAATGTCGAATCCATGACGATAAGCCACTCCATAATCCACCAAAGTTTCAGGCCCAAGTTCCCTGAAATTCACTAATAAACACCTCTCTCTTTGTGAATGAAAGAATGAAATAACTCTTGATATTTGTCAATATGTAATTTGTTGATCGATCAATTACCTTTTGTACATTAAGGAAACTCATATAAAATACCCTCAAATATAAAACACTTTGTATTTTACTCATCTCTGATAATCTGAACGGGTTAAAACCCAAAAAATGGCAAACGACACACTTCGTACTAAGTAGAGCGGCGTAGACTGCTCGAGGGCACACTTCACTGCTCAAGTGGTTTGACTAAAAGCGGTACTCACATATAGGCCAACCGTTCGAGCGCAACATCCACCGCTCCAGCAATGAAACATCTTTTCCAAAAATTCAGAACACAGCCAGAAATACTAAATGAACCACTTCACCACTCAAGCGCACAAAAGACTACTCAAGCGGTCAAACAACTTTGAACTCTTCTTGACTTCGGAGGCGCTATTTAGTATAAAGTGACAAAGAAGGAATGCTCAAGTCAAGATACGGAATGTCAGTACAAACTTCTTTGCACAAGCACAACTCGAGTTGGATTCACATCTAAACTCTCATAACTCACAGATACAATAGAGCGAATAAAAATACAATTGAATAGAGTTTTGTTCAACGAGGTTGCCAAGTACAAAAACCTAACAAATCCAACCCCTTGTTTGAAGCATGTGGATCATTGTTCTTCCCTCTCCGAAATACTTAGGCCATGTTTAATTCACGAGACTAATAGTGAAGGTATTGATAATCCCATCAAATTAGTGAAGTATTCACTATCCAATTAGATTAATACAATATATTATCCCATTGTCTATTGTTTGATTTGCATTGGATAAGAAAACATACGAATGTATGATTACAACTATATTTATCTTCTTTTCTAATCTTACTCTCCATCAAATATTTCTTCACAATTTTTATTTTGTCAAAATTTCTTCATGAACATGGTTTTGAAAAAAATTATAAATAAATAAATAAAAGAAAAATAAAAATACAAAGGCCATGTTTGGTTTTTTTTTTTAATTTTTTTTAAAATATAAACTAATTTGATAAAATAAATATGAAAAAATATTTTTAAATTTTTTAAAATTTTTTTTAGCCTTCTAAAATATAAAATTATATAAAAATAATAAGTGTTTTAATTTTTAGTCAAGGGTAAAAGTGTCTTTTTATTTTATTTCCCAACTCATGATATATAATCCCACTCCTACCCCATTACTAATAATTTTACAAATTTGTTAGATTAATTATCTATTGGATTAATAATCCTGAAACAAAATTTTAAAACAAACACAAAATTATTAAGCTTACGAATTAATAATCTCGATCTCATATTCTAATCTTATTAATCAAACATGCCCTTACTGTTTAATTGGAATGAAACTGTTCATCCCAAAGTGGAGATACCAGTATGTTGTTATGAGCAAGGCATCAAAAAAAAAAAAAAAAAAACAAAGAAAAATATCATATGGTACAAAGATCATTAAAGTAAACAAATCCAACACGCAACAGGACAAAACAAAAAGTGAAGATACCAGTCTGTCGTATGAGCAAGGGACAAAAAAATGGAATCACTCAACAGTGGGACCAAAAAAAAATGAAGGGTGTAATTCATCAATGGGGTGTAACTCCCTCTATATTTGTATATATATATATTTTTTTCTGCCTCACTTAAAAAAAAAATATCATAATACAAAGCATCATTAAAGTAAACGAATGCAACACTCAAAGGACAAAACAAGAAGGATAAAAATAGCTACCACGGACAAGGAAGGAATCATACGAAAGGGCTGAGCAAATATAAATTGCTGATCAAAAGCATTGCATTAGACACTGAAATCACATTAATGAAATTAAAAAAATATATGGGACTTGGTAATTAATAAGAAAAGAGCGTGTAAACCGTCCATTACATGCAATGCAAGGTCTTTTTATGTTGATAAACCTCCTAGAGCCAAATCCACCCAAATCCCAACTAGTTCCAAAACATTTTGGACTCAGTAGACAACATTTCTGTGGCAAAAAATGTATATGGACCTACTTGAATTGTTAAGGTTTTATTAGATGCCATCAGCGTAATTGTCATGTGATATCTATTGGTTGTGTTTGGATTAGGTTGGGTCGGATGACTTCTCATTCGCCAGATCGGGTTGCGTCGTGGCTATAACATCATTTTCTTAGGAGTGTCGGCAGATCGGGTGACTTGTCGTTCGTCCAAAATTAGGCGGATTAGGAAAATGCATCCACATTCATCCGTTCAAATCATTAAAATCATCCATTCTATCATATGTTTGTTGTTTTAGAAACAATCCAAAACTACTCATTTTTAACAGTTATTTTTGGATTAATTATACTAAGACCTTTTAACTATTAAAAAAAAAAAGACCTTTTAACTATTAAAAAATATTATTTTACCTTCTGTATCTATAAACTCATTGACTCCTCAGCTATGAAAATAATATAAATACACTCTTTTTGGAGGTGGTTTATGATGAGAAAAACAAAACCAGAAAAGGAAGTGCTGGTAGAGAGAGAGAGAGAACAGAGGAAAATATCTATTTCATATTTTCATTCATATTACAATCTATATGATTAGGTATGATATTTATACAAAAAATATCTAACAGAGATCTAACTAATATCTAACTAAAGATCTAACTAATATCTAACTGTATTGAAGTTTGTTACATAAGAATGGATAGGATGTAGCAGCAGGTCTATGGACTTGTGATGCACTTGCAAGAATAGTTGAAAAACTTATATTGTATATCTGGAATATATCTGGAAGCAGCAACCCTGTTAGTAGCCTCAACAGCAACCTTGGTAGACTGACTTGGTCTCTGCTGCTGAAGACTTGGCATCTGCTTTGACCTCTGCTGCTGCTGAAGACTTTGCTGCTGCTGAAGACTTGGCCTCTGCTGCGGATGAACCAGTAGAGTTATCAGCCCCCCTCAAGCTGAAGGGTGGAGAACCAACCAAAAGCTTGGACTGTAAGAAGAGAAACCGAGCCACAGGTAATGGTTTGGTAAATATATCAGCAAGTTGATCAGAGGAAGAAACATGACGGATGAGCAACTGCTTGGCTGAAACCTGCTCACGAACAAAATGATAATCGATTTCTATATGCTTGGTCCGAGCATGAAAAACTGGATTAGAGGCCAAGGAGAGAGCAGATAAATTGTCACACCACAACACAGGTACAGAGGAAGGAAAGATATGCATATCACGAAGAAGCATTTGAAGCCAAGACACTTCTGCACTGGATTGAGCCATGGACCTATATTCAGCTTCTGTGGATGATCTAGCCACTGTGGGTTGTTTCTTAGCAGCCCAAGACACCAAATTAGAGCCCAGAAAAATACAAAAACCAGTAGTAGACCTTCGGTCAGTAGGACTGCCAGCCCAGTCAGCATCTGAGAACACATGAATATCAAAAGAACTAGGGGAGAAGGAGAAGCCATGATGTAAAGTGCCTTTGACAAATCTGAGAATCCTTTTGACAACACCAAAATCCTCTTGAGTGGGATTATGCATATGTTGACAGGCTTGGTTGACAGCAAAAGCCAAATCTGGCCTAGTGATGGTTAAGTACTGAAGACCGCCAACAAGACTTCGATAGAGAGAAGGATTAGAGCAAGGAACAGAAGAAGAAGGAGAAGAAGAAGAGGAAGCTTTAACAGAAAGAGGAGAAGAAGCAGGTTTACAGTCAGACATGCCGGCTCTGTGAAGAAGAGTAGAAGCATAATGAGATTGTGATAAAAAAATACCAGTAGAATGAGAAGAGACTGAGATGCCTAAGAAATAAGAGAGAGATCCCAATTCTTTAAGGGAAAAAGCTTTGTGTAACTGGGAAATAAGTGACTGAATATGTGAGGAAGAATTGCCGGTAACAAGAATATCATCAACATAGACTAAGAGATAGGTTAAAGAGGAAGCAGAAGCTTGAACAAAAAGAGAGTGATCGCAATGACTATTGACAAAACCCAAAGTAAGAAGAAAGGAGGAAAAAGTTGAAAACCAAGCTCTGGGTGCTTGCTTTAAACCATAAAGAGCTTTGTTAAGCTTGCAAACATAAGTTGGAAATTGAGAGTCTTCAAATCCTGGAGGTTGAGTCATAAAAACATTCTCTTCAAGCTTACCATGGAGAAAAGCATTAGACACATCAAGCTGTTGGATGGGCCAATTATGATGAAGAGCAATACACAAGAACACCCTGATGGTGGGCTGTTTTGCAACAGGACTAAATGTATCCAAGAAATCGATTCCAGCCTCTTGATTATAACCTTTGGCAACAAGCCTAGATTTGTATCTAGCAATATTGCCATTAGAGTCCTTTTTAATGCGAAAGACCCATTTGCAACCCACTACATGTTGATGAGCTGGAGCAGGAACCAGTGTCCAGGTCTGTTGTTTTTGAAGAGCCTGAAACTCCTCTTGCATAGACTGAAACCAGTGAGGACTGTGAAGAGCAAGTTTATAAGAGGTAGGTTCAGAAGTGAGAAGAGGAGCAGAAAGACAAGTAGCCTTAGATCTAGTAATCATAGGATGAGAATTAAGAGAAGATTGAGGAGGAGGTAAAATAGGAATAGTTAAATGAATACCAGGAGGAGAATGACGATGAGGAGTAGATAGACTAGTAGACTCCGAAGAGGTAGAAGCAGTAGAGTTATCAGAGGGAGAACTAGCTGAAATTTGAGAAGGGAAATCAGAAGAAGAATAGACAGAAGAAGAACCCCAGAAAAAATTTTTAGTAGCAACCTTGGAAGAAAGAAGAGCTGGAGCAGGAGAAGAAGCAAAAGGAAATGAATGTTCATCAAACACCACATGTCTAGAAATATAGACAGTTCCAGTGAGGGGATCCAAACACCGGTACCCTTTGTAACTAGAATGATAACCAAGAAATACACACTCTTTAGAACGAGGTTGAAGTTTGTGAGAGATATAAGGCCTTAACCAGGGGTAACACTTGCAGCCAAAAACCTTGAGAAAAGCATAATCTGGAGGTATATGAAAGAGAACCTCGAATGGACTCAGATGGCCTAGTTTTGGACTGGTCATTCTATTAACCAAATAAGTTGCAGTAGCAAGAGCCTCAAACCAGTACTTGAGAGGGACAGAAGATTGATCAAGCAAAGCAATAGCTGTTTCTATTAGGTGACGATGCTTTCTCTCAGCCACTCCATTTTGAGAAGGAGTATAAGGACAGCTCATTTGATGAACAATACCAACCTGCTTCAGAAAATTCTGAAATGGACCACTAGTATATTCACCGCCACCATCAGTTCTAAAAACTTGTAAAGAGGTGGAGAACTGTCTTTCAGCATAGGCCTTAAACTCAACAAACTTGGAAAACACCTCACTCTTATAGGATAGAGGATACAACCAAGTAAAGTTACTAAAGTCATCAATAAAGATAACATAGTAAGTATAAGAAGCATTAGTATGAGCAAATGGACCCCAAACATCAGAGTGAATTAAAGCAAGAGGTGCAGTGGTTTTATTATTTGTCAAAACAAAAGGAAGTCTATGACTTTTTGACACACAACACTGATGACAAGAAGAATTACACTCTTTATGAGAGAATGAAAAACCACATTTATTTACAATATTATGGAAAACAGCAGTAGATGGATGCCCTAGTCTCTTATGCCAAAGATGAGCAAGAGAGCTAGTTCCAGAGAAGGCTTTAGGAAATGTAGAAACAGATGGTTGTAACTGATACAATCCATTGTGATGATGACCTCTACAAAGGACCTTGTTGCTGAGTTTGTCCTGGACAACAAAGGACTTATCATCAAATGTGACAGTGCAGTTATTATCAGAAGTAAGCTGATGCACAGACAACAGATTAGAAGAAATTTGAGGAACATGAAGCATATTATTAAGCTGAAAAGTAAAATTAGGTGTGGGCAAGATACCAGTGCCAGAGTTGTGGATAGGAAGAGTGTTTCCATCTCCAATCAATACTTGATCCTGACCTTGATAAGGTTGATATAGATGCAGATTATTCAAATCATTAGTGAGATGAGAGGTAGATCCAGAATCAACATACCAAGGAGTAGAGAAAGTAGAAGGCATAGAGGAAACAGCAGATTGAGCAGAAAAAGCTCTAGGTGTTGTAGAAGAAGGTCCCATAGTATATGATGGAAATACTGGTTGGAAATTAGTATTCATTCTATGTCTGCATTCCAAAGCTGAGTGATTATTTTTGCCACAAATTTGACAAACCAAACCATAGCTCTGTGGTCTTCCATGACCTCTTCTACCTCCTCTGTAACTAGTATATCTGCCTCCTCTAGTCTGGAAATGTTGACCACGACCACTTCTATTATATGAATAATTTCGAGCAGAGTTGATATTACCATAGACACTTTGTGATGATCCATCAGAAGAAGTGGATGAACTGTTTTGAGAACCTGTAGTAGTAGCATTAAATGCTACTGTGAGATTTGAAGAAGCTTCTTGCTTATGACTTTGTTCAACATGAATTGCTTCTGAGCAGAGCAAAGCACACAACTCATCCATAGTTAGAACCTCTGATTTTGCACGTATAGTTGTTTTGAATGCATTATACTCGTCAGGTAATCCATTAAGAACAAGAAGAATAAGATCTTCATCACAAATAGGAGATGAGGCTAGGGCTAGTTGTTCAACAAGATCCTTGAATTCTTGAAGATAGTCTTCCATTGATCTTGTTTTCTTGGACACAGTACTCAATCTATTTTTTAGCTGATGTATATGAGAACGTGAAAGAGATGTAAATTTCTTTTCGAGTGCAAACCACAAATCCTTACAGTGCTTCAGATGAAGGACGGAAGAGAAAATCGAAGGTGTGAGTGTGGCTGTTATACAGCTAAGAAGACATGAATCTGTAAGCTTCCATTTCAGAAATTCAGGATTAGCAACCGTCTGATTTTGTGCATTCAAGATTGTAGCAGATGGACATGCGGATGATCCATCAAGAAATCCAAAAAGCTCAGTAGCTTCAAAGAAATTCTGTATTTGTGTTCGCCAGATAGAATAATTTCCAGATTCAAGCTTCACTGTGATCAATGAAGTTAGATTTGCAACCAGTAGAAGAACATTGGAAGGCAAGGAAGCCTTCTCAGATTGGATCGTCATTGTTGCTCGTGAGAGCTCAGACTTGATGCTCTGATACCATGATGAGAAAAACAAAACCAGAAAAGGAAGTGCTGGTAGAGAGAGAGAGAGAACAGAGGAAAATATCTATTTCATATTTTCATTCATATTACAATCTATATGATTAGGTATGATATTTATACAAAAAATATCTAACAGAGATCTAACTAATATCTAACTAAAGATCTAACTAATATCTAACTGTATTGAAGTTTGTTACATAAGAATGGATAGGATGTAGCAGCAGGTCTATGGACTTGTGATGCACTTGCAAGAATAGTTGAAAAACTTATATTGTATATCTGGAATATATCTGGAAGCAGCAACCCTGTTAGTAGCCTCAACAGCAACCTTGGTAGACTGACTTGGTCTCTGCTGCTGAAGACTTGGCATCTGCTTTGACCTCTGCTGCTGCTGAAGACTTTGCTGCTGCTGAAGACTTGGCCTCTGCTGCGGATGAACCAGTAGAGTTATCAGTTTAGAGAGGGTTTACAAGGGGTGAAAGTAATACATTTTATAATTGAGAAGGTCAAAATATATATGGTTCATATATGAGGAGGGTAAAGTAATATTAGCTAATAGTTGAGGGGGTCTTGGTGTAAATAATATTTTTAAAAAAAAATAATTTATTGTTTATGTTTGTAAAAATTATGGATAAAAACTTGTTTGATGTTTATTTTTTGTTCTTATAAATTTTAAATCTCAAAATGTTTTACAGTTAAAGAAAGAATAATTTAAATATTAGGAACCAAATTAAAACAATTATCTTCCCTATGCTTATCTTGCCCGGTACACCTGCGACTTTGATCGTGTTCTTGCAATTTTCTCTCCTTGTAGACATGTTCAAATCCACCTACTGTACCATTTTTGTTAAGCAAGATACCTTCTTTTATTTTTTTATTTTTTTTCAAGCAAGATGCTGATATGCTCTATTAGGTCAAACATCAAAACAAGTTGAGATATATTCTTCAGAGATTTCTGTGAGCTAATCAAAGTTAGAGTGGCCCTTTGGATGAAAACTCACTCATTTCATTTGGGCAAGGGTACGTGGCGGATGATTTTGTCTTCAATATTCATGAAGTTAGAAGCTGTATTTAGTGTGTCTGGTGGTCTGTGTGCACTAGTTGTGCTCAGCTGATAGAATCTCTGCTGCTCCTGTTTTATGTGGTGTTGTTGTTGGTTTGTTTGGTGTGGTTGCTTGTTTTCGTTCACTTTTCCTTATTGCCTCCTCACCAACTCTCCTGGCCTGAGCTAGCACATGATTACGTGTTACTTATTTGTTGTCTTGGAGTGAATTTATTTGTATGGAGTTCATGGCAGTAAAGTTTCTGTTTAGACAATGTTTAGGCGGTTGGTTGTGTGATGTTTAGGTGGTTGGTAGGTTTTTCTTTTCTTTCTCTTGCTTTCTTTGGATTGGTTTCTTGCCAATCTTGAGGTCAAGTGCTAGCAGATGATTTTACTTCCTTAGCGGTGCCAACCTAGTTGGGATTGTTAAGGTTAGTGGTGATGCTTTTTGCACTTCCCTCTTTATTGATGTAAGTTTTTTGCTTGTTTGGCTTTCTTCATCAATAAAGTTCTGGTTGCTTATCAAAAAAAAAAAAAAAAACCTAGTTGGGATTAAGTTGTTTCACTATGATGATTTTTGCTCTTACCTCTTTTATTGATGTAATTCATTTATGTTTTCATTTGATTTCATCAATAAAAGCCTTCTTTTGCTGATCAATATATATATATATATAATCTTCAGCTCAGCAACTGTTTATATATTTAGTGGTTCCTAATCTCCTTTCTTCTCTAGAATTCTCTTGATGAGCACTTGTAATATTAGTTGTGTTATTAATAATAATAATAAAAGGAATAAGCTAATATCGTTATAGAATTAAATAGAACTTTTTATCAAAATAATGTAACAATGGATGTATAGTACTGTAATTTTAATTCAGAAACATAAAAATAACCCAATTTTTTGGGTCGATACTTCATAATCAAATGTAGCATTATTTTGGATGTTGGGACGAGCTAAATATGTAAGAAATTATTAAAAGGCAACAAACTCATCTTAATTGTAATAGTAAATGATAATACAGTGAGTCCTGGTGAATGGGTTGGACCGATCCAAGCTCCTCAAGCCCACTGAGTAACCTGCAAACAAGTCCAATCGGGGAACGGGGTAGTCCCCCGGCGAACCCTCCGGCGTGTGAATTAGAAAAGGTGATGAACAAAATGTAGAGAGAGAGAAAGAGAGAGGGGATGGAAAACTTAACTTTCTTCTTGTCTTCGAGCTTTGCTTATATCCTCTGGTAATCATTTCGCTGTCTTAGTCGTTCTGACCTTCTCGCCGAAAGTCGTTCTGACCTTCTCGCCGAAAGCTTGCGCCGTGGTTCGTCTTGTTCAGGGTGAGGAGGCGCTATTCCGGCTGAGGGGTGTTGTCGCAATAAATGCGGTGATGGGTTGCATTAATGGTGATGTGCTGTGGCAATAACTTTGCAGATCTTTGTCTGCTGATGTGGCCTGTTCTGCACCCGCCACGTGTCCGAGCATCATTGGCCTTTCCTGCTCAGTTGGCCTCCAGCTGTACTGGGTGTTACTGACCGGGTTGTGTAATGGGGTCTAAATGGTGGGCTTGGGTTTACTCATAGTGGGCCGTGGTCCTTGTGGGCCTATCCCTGTCAGTAGTCCCCCATTCCCAAGTGCAGCTTTAGTCCAACGAAGGGGATAATAATAGTGGAGATGAATCCGACCTGTAGGGGGGAACCGACCGTGAGAGGCCGAGCGGGGTGAGGCCGGGCGTGGTGAGGCCGAGCGTGAGGGAGGTCGAGTGGAGTGGGGCCGACCGCGAGGGTGACCGAGCGGGAGAGCCCGACCGTGAGGGAGGCCGAGCGGGGTGAGGCCGACTCCGAGGGTGACCGAGCGGGAGAGGCTGAGCATGGGGGAGGCCGAGCGGGAGAGGCCGACCGTGGGGGTGAGGCCGAGCGGGGTGAGGCCGACTCCGACGGTGACCGAGCGGGAGAGGCTGAGCGTGGGGGAGGCCGAGCGGGAGAGGCCGACCGTGGGGGCGGCCGAGCAGGAGGGCGCGGTGCTCAAGAGGCGGCGTGTCACGTGATAGGTAAAGTGGAAAAGACAAGGTGAGGGCAGAAGTCAGCGCATCAGGACCATACACGTGTCAGGATTTCGGGGGAGGGGAAAGGTCAAGCGTTGGATTAGGAGTGAAGCGTCAGGGCATAATTATGGGCATTGATGAGACAGTTTTGGCGGATGATTTGAAAAGTTTCCAAACTGGCGAACATTAATTTGGATCCTTGGAATACGGGCAAACCGTGGGCTTTTGGTATTATACGATTCACCTACTTCTTTACAAAAACTCAAAACATTCAAAGTGTTAGGTTCTTCGTTGCTCACGATACTCCGTTGAAATATTTCTTCAATTTCTTAACACCTGCAGCAGAAGCTATTCGCAAACACAGCTTGGAAATGGCTCACGAAGAGACTGCCATTGTCAGGGTAGATCCACTGGGGGAAGATGATGCGGAGGAGTTAGCGATTCAATATAGGTCCAGCAGGGGGGTGAAAAGGGTCGAAACGGCACACCCAATCAGCCAGGTGGAACGAGACCACTGGCATTCGAGGGCTGATAGATCCCTTATTACAGCGGCGGAATTGGGGGCTATCCGCGAGAAGTACCAGATTCCGGTGGAGGTGGAATTATGGGTGCCAAAATCGACGGAGAGACCATCTGACGTCAGGGTGGGTGCGTTTTCCCTCTACGAGGAGGCGCTAAAGGGTGGGCTGAGGTTGCCTCTGCCGCAAATCGTGGTAGATGTGCTCAACCACCTGGAGGTAGCACCAGGGCAACTGATGCCCAATGCATGGAAAATCCTTCTGGCTTGTGCAAGTGCTTGGCCAAAGGCGAACGGAGGGGTGGCCATGGCGGTGGAGGAGTTCTTTGGCTGTTACAAGGCTTCAGGACAGTAGGAGACCTGGATCACCCTTCAGGCGTTGGCAGGGAAGGGTTTGGTGGCTGGCTTACCGACGTCCATCAAAGGTTGGAGGCCGCGGTGGTTCTATGTGTCCACCTCCGGAGGGGCTGGTGTGCGCACCGTGTGGAAGGTGCCAGCCAAGTATGCAGAGCTAAAGTTGGGGGCGGCGTCGGAGGAGAGGGTAAAGAAGGTGAAGGAGTGGAGGGAAAAGGAAAAGGTCAAGTGGGACGAGCTAGTTCAGCCGTCGGCACTGTTTGAGGCTGGTTTGGGCCCAAAACCGATCGGTGGAGACCTCGACCGATCAGAGCTGGAGGTAAGGAGAAAAGCACAAGAGGCGGAAGATCAAGCCATGCTGGTGAGAGCCCAGAAGTTCACAGAGGCCCAAGCCGTCCGACCTCCTCAGCCAGTGGCGAGGGAGAGGATTCGTCCTCGGCCAAAACCTTTGGGGGAGAAGAGTTTGGGCGAGTCTGCTCCGCGACTGCTTCCAAAAGATCCTCTGAAGGAGAGGTCGTTGAAGGAGATGGAGGCACTGGGGGTGGGGAAGAAAAAGAAGAGGTTGAGGCGAGGTGGGGAGGAGCCAGCCCAGAAAAGAAGAAATGAGGTAAGGGTGGAAGAGGCCAGCCTGGCCAAACAGGTGGAGGGTGGGGAGGTGGGGCAGGGCCCAGAAGGGGCGGTCGTCTCAGTTGGGGCAGAGGCCCTTGTGACAAAGGAGACCCCCGAAATGGTGGTAGCCAGTCCAACGGTGGACGTAGTGGAGAAGACCCCAGCAGAACAAATGGGGGCTGGGCAGGCTGGGGGCGAGCCAAGTGGGAGGTTGGAGAAGACCTCAGTGGTGCCAACAGAAGTTAGGTTGGCTGGGGTTGAGCCAAGTGGGAGGGAGCAGGCTCAAAGGGGCTCTGCACCGCAGGAAAGGGGAGCTGGTCTGGGTGCCACGACTTACCATGTTCGTGCAGTAGCTGGGAAACTGGAGGGAGATGGAGGCCCAGCGAGGTCGGTGGTAGACCGCCTAGTGAAGATGGTGGATGAAACAGCCCTGCGGTCGGCATGTGCATTTAATGAGGCCGACCTGCTGAGGGGGTTATACTCCGCTCAAATGGAGGTGACCACCTTGGCAGGGGCTCTTCTAAGGAAAGCAGGGGCCGCCAAGCTAAAGGCTGAGGAGACCAAGGCCCAGTTGGCCAGTTTGCAGAAGGAGAGCGCTGACTGGAAAACCGCCCACACTGAGCTGCAAGCAGTCAGATTGGAGCTGGAGGGTGCACGCCGCCAAGTCGTGTCGCTCGAGTTCCAACTTGCTGGCGAGCGGCAGAGGTTGGAGGAAGCCAAAAAGGCTTGTGATGTGGCGGTTGAGCGGCACGAGGAGGCCATGAATAATAACGAGGATCTTGTCAGGCAGAGAGACGAGGCAGATGCTAAATTGGAGGCGCTGCAAAAGGAGATGGAGGATGAGCGTGTCAGAGCGGCGGAGCAGAGGGAGAGTCTGCGCCAGGAGTTGGGTGCAGAGCTAGGCAGGGTGACTGGGGAGAAGGAGACTCTGCAGAAGCAGCTTGAAGCTGAGAGGGGGAGGCTGATCGCTGAAGTAGAGGTCTTGAAAAAGGGGTTAGGGGCTGAGAAGGAGAAGGCTGCCGCGGATAAGGAGGCTTTGATGAAGGAGTTGGGCGAGGAGAGGGCGAAGGCGGCCTCGGAGAGGGCCGCCTATCCTGATTTGTGCATTGCCGCTGTGGAACAGTTCAAGGCGTCGCCAGATTTTCAGGTGGCAATTGATGCTGCGGTGGCCAATAGTTTAGCGAGGGAGGAGACTGGGGGGGCTGGCCCATCGAAGACGACTGCTGGGAGGGCTGAGTCTGAAGTGATTGCAAGCTTCCAGCAGTCGGACTTCTATAAGCATGAAATGGCAGAGTACTGGGACAGTGGGTGGAAAATGTTCAAGCGCAAGGCTGAAGAACTGTTCCCAGAGCTCGATTTTAGCAGAGTGGTGGTTGAGGATGATGATGTGGCCCAGACCCCCCTGGACGAGGGGATAGAAGAAGGGGATCTTATCTCTAGTGAGGGGGATGAGTGAGATGGATGTATTTGAAGAATTTTTATTTCGACCTTGTATACACATTGTATTTTTTTTTTTTTTTTTTGGAAGGGTTGTAAGTAATTTGTACGCACATTTTTAAATGAATAAAATGGCACATATGGTTCTAGCTGATGATTTAGTATATTTGTCCTTGTGTTGGTTTGGTCTTGGTTTGTTTTTCTTGTGATTATTTTGTGCACTGATGTTTTCAACAAATGCTTGTGCCAGGCAGTAGAGCGAGGTGAAACTTGAAAAAGTAGACTTGAAATGTGGGAGGGCATCTTTCAAATATGACTAAGTGTCAAATTAACTTGAAAAAGTAGACTGAAATGTGAGGTTGAAGATGTGATTTGCAAATGAAATATGGAAGAACATCTTTAAAATATGACTAAGTGTCAAATTACCTTGAAAAAGTAGACTGAAATGTGAGGTTGAAGATGTGATTTGCAAATGAAATATGGAAGAACATCTTTAAAATATGACTAAGTGTCAAATTACCTTGAAAAAGTAGACTGAAATGTGAGGTTGAAGATGTGACTTGCAAATGAAATATGGAAGAACATCTTTAAAATATGACTAAGTGTCAAATTATTTTGAAATTGTGGTTAAGCGTCAGATCATGACTGTGTGTTTTGCTTTATGAGCTTTCCTTCATAGGTCTGACTGGGGCTTGTGAAAATGCTCGGGTCTGGTTCTGACTGGGGCTTTGAGTGCTCGGTCTGGCCGAGGCTTTTGAAGGTGCTCAGGTCGGACTGAGGCTTTTGAAAGTGCTCAGGTCTAGCTGAGGCTTTGAGTGCTCGGACTGGCCGAGGCTGTTGAAGGTGCTCAGGTCTGGCTGAGGCTTTGAGTGCTCGGTCTGGCCGAGGCTTTTGAAGGTGCTCAGGTCGGACTGAGGCTTTGAGTGCTCGGTCTGGCCGAGGCTTTTGAAGGTGCTCAGGTCGGACTGAGGCTTTGAGTGCTCGGTCTGGCCGAGGCTTTGGAAGGTGCTCAGGTCGGGCTGAGGCTTTTGAAAGTGCTCAGGTCTGGCTGAGGCTTTGAGTGCTCGGTCTAGCCGAGGCTTTGGAAGGTGCTCAGGTCGGACTGAGGCTTTTGAAAGTGCTCAGGTCTGGCTGAGGCTTTGAGTGCTCGGTCTGGCCGAGGCTTTTGAAGGTGCTCAGGTCGGACTGAGGCTTTTGAAAGTGGTGCTGCAATTAAAAGTGGCACGGAAGCTACGTTCAGACAGTTGATTTATAGAAAGTGGGAACTCCAGACGATATTTGTATTATGTACTGAAAAAGGAAAATACAATAATTTTGACAATACAAAATTAAAGATTCATTGATAGTAACGCTTCAGATGTTCAGCATTCCAGGGATGGGGAAGGTCTCGGCCATCCATGTCTTGAAGTCGGTAAGTGCCTGGTCGTGGTCGGGCCTTCACCACGTAGGGCCCCTCCCATTTGGCCGCCAATTTGCCCTCGGTTAGATTCTTTGTTGCAAGAGTTGCTTCTCTCAAGAAAAGGTCGCCAGTAGAGAACTCCCGTGGTCGGACTCTGCGGTTGTAGTGTGTTCTCATTTTCTGCTGGTACGAAGCCAATCTGACAGCAGCAGTCTCTCTGAGCTCCTCAATGAGATCCAGGTCTGCTCGACGGAGTTCTTCGGCTGAGGCGAGATCTGGATGTAAGACCCTGGGGGTGGGCAGACCGACTTCTACAGGAATGACCGCCTCAGCGCCATATGTTAAGCGAAAAGGGGTTTCCCCAGTAGGAGTCCGGGCAGTAGTTCGGTAAGCCCAGAGTACATGTGGTAGTTCCTCAGCCCAGAGGCCTTTAGCAGCTTCGAGCTTAGTTTTGATGATCTTCAGGAGAGAGCGGTTGGTGACCTCAACTTGGCCATTTGCTTGGGGATGATCGGAGGAAGAGAAGCATGGTTGAATTTGGAGATCTGCACAAAATTTCCTGTATTTAGCATTGTCGAACTGTTTGCCGTTGTCGGAGACGATGGCCTGAGGGATGCCAAATCAGCAGACAATGGATTGCCAGATAAACTTGGTGGTGTTCCGCTCGGTGATTGTGGCGAGGGGTTCTGCCTCGACCCACTTGGTGAAGTAATCAATGGCAACAATTGCGAACTTGGTCTGGCCTCAACCAGTGGGAAGTGGACCGACCAGGT
Source organism: Camellia oleifera (assembly GCA_022316695.1). NCBI lineage: Eukaryota > Viridiplantae > Streptophyta > Magnoliopsida > Ericales > Theaceae > Camellia > Camellia oleifera. Next base: position 15,905,732 of record CM039314.1, on the reverse strand, counting down.
CGATACCCCATTTGGCGAATGGGTAAGGGCTGCAGAGAGTGATCAGCTCAGCGGGAGGAGCATGGGGGATGTTGGCGAAGCGCTGGCACTTGTCGCATTTCAGCACGAAATCAGAGGCATCTTTGTTGAGGGTCGGCCAGAAGTAGCCTGTACGGAGTACTTTGTGTGCGAGAGACCTGCCACCCGAATGATTGCCACAGATTCCTTCATGGATCTCTTGCATTACATAGGTTGCTTGGGCGGGGCTGAGACATCGCAGGTATGGTCGTGAGAAACCGCGCTTGTAAAGAACGCCGTCGACCAGAGTGTAGTTGGCCGACCGAGCTCTGACCTTGGCAGCCTGCTGTTGGTCATCTGGGAGTTCTCCAGTGGTCAAGAAGAGAAGGATGTCGGATGCCCAAGGGATGGGTTCCGTCTGAAGGAATTGCACTTCTTGCAGGTCGGGTGAGATGGCCGGGTGAGTCAGGTATTCGAGGCGAACTCCATGGGTGAGGTTGGATTGGTCGGCGGAAGCCAGCTGAGCCATCTCATCTGCTTTGGAGTTTTCCGCCCTAGGTATGTGTCTGATCTGGAAGGTGTTGAATAGACGAACAAGGGTGAGCGCCATGTCCCTGTAAGTCCGCATTGTGGTATCCTTGGCATCGAATTCACCCGTGATCTGGCCGACGATAAGTTGGGAGTCACTGAACACTCGGATGTGGCTAACACCAATGTCTTTGGCTAGACGAAGTCCTGCTATCAATGCTTCGTACTCGGCCTCATTGTTGCTGGCCGCAAACAAGAGGCGGAGGGCACATTTGAAATAACCCCCTTCGGGGGATGTGAGGATGAGGCCAGCCCCGCTTCCCTCCCTGCGAGATGAGCCGTCAACATTGAGTGTCCAACAATGAGGATCTTCGGGCTCTGGTGGAGTTGGTGTGGGTGGAGGGTTAGTGGTCGGGGCTGGATTGGTAAATTCCAAGATGAAGTCGGCTACGGCCTGCCCCTTGATTGCTGTCCGGGGGCGATAAGAGATGTCGAACTGGCTTAGTTATACTGACCACTGCATTAGTCTTCCTGAGAGCTCGGGTTGCTGCATGACCTTCTTCAGGGGCTGGTCGGTGAGAACCACTATTGAATGGGCTTGGAAGTAGGGACGGAGTCGTCTGGAGGCAGTGACCAAGGCTAGGGACAGCTTTTCTAATAGGGAGTAGTTCTGCTCCGCTCCCCTGAAAGCCCGGCTGATGTAATAGACCGGCCGTTTGACGGAACCGTCCTCTCTGATGAGTGCCGCACTGATTGCGGTGCTTGATACTGCTAGGTAGAGGAAGAGGGGCTCGCCGGTGATTGCCTGTGAGAGAAGGGGAGGGTTGGCCATGCACCGTTTCAACTGTTGAAAGGCTTCTTCTGATTCAGTTATCCATTCAAAAGTCTGCCGCAGGACTTTGAAGAACGGTAGGCACTTATCCGTTGCGCGGGAGATGAAACGGTTAAGGGCTGCCACTCTGCCGGTGAGCCTTTGGACCTCTTTAACGGTTTTGGGTGACTGCATCTCAATCAAGGCCTTGATCTTCTCAGGGTTGGCCTCGATGCCGCGCTGGCTGACCATGAAACCCAGGAACTTGCCAGATCCCACGCCAAAGGCGCACTTCTCTGGGTTGAGCTTCATCTGATATTTGCGAAGTGTGGCAAAAGTCTCTCGCAGGTCGGTGAGGTGGTCAGCGGAGAGTTTGCTCTTAACCAGCATGTCATCCACATACACTTCCATGTTCCGGCCGATCTGATGGTGGAAGACTGTGTTGACCAAACGTTGGTAGGTGGCCCCAGCATTCTTTAGTCCGAACGGCATGACACGGTAGTGGTAGGTGCCCCGATCGGTGATGAAGGATGTGTGTTCCTGGTCGGATGAGTGCATCACGATTTGGTTGTACCCTGAAAAAGCATCCACGAAGCTGAGCATTTGATGACCGGCCGTGGCGTCGACCAGTAGATCAATGCGGGGGAGAGGGTAGCTATCTTTGGGACAAGCTCGGTTCAAGTCGGAGTAGTCGACGCAGAGACGCCACTTGCCATTGTTTTTGCGGACCAGGACCACGTTGGACAGCCACTTAGGGTAATCCACATTTTGGATAAACTGGGCCTTGAGAAGTTTGTCAACCTCTGCAGCTATGAGGTTGTTGCGCTCTGGATGGAAAATACGCTGCCTCTGTCGGTAAGGTCGGAAGTGAGGCTCGATACTGAGGCGGTGGGTTATGAAAGAGGGGTCGATGCCTGGCATGTCTGCATGGGTCCAAGCGAAGACGTCTCTGTGTTCGGTCAGGAGAGCGGTGAGGTCGGCCTTGGCTTGGGAAGGCAGCTGGCTGCCGATTTTAGCAGTTTTGAGTGGGTTGGTGGGATCGATGTTAACTTCAACGAGTTCCTCCACAGGTTCGCCTCTGATCAGTTCGTCCTCATCTCGGACGTCAAGTCCTTCAATGATCATTGCCTCCTTCAGTTTGACCTCTTTAAGTGAGGCCACATAACATTCTCTGGCGACAGTCTGTTCTCCTCTCACCGTTCCGACCCCAAAATCAGTAGGGAACTTGAGGGCAAGGTGGTAGGTGGATGTGATGGCTTGGAAGGCATTGAGGGCAGTGCGGCCGAGGATGATGTTGTAAGCTGAGTGGCAGTCGACAACAAGGAAAGTAAGCAACTTCGTGGTCTGCCGTGGGTACTCTCCAATGGTGATGGGGAGATCAATGGAGCCGATAGAGGTCACCCGGTCACCGGTGAAACCAACCAGAGGAGTTTGGAGTGGGGACAGGCTTTCTTCCCCGATCTTCAGTTGGCGAAAGCAGTTGAGGAAAATAATGTCTGACGAGCTGCCATTGTCGATGAGGACTCGTCTGACCTTATAATTGGAGAGGACAGTGGAGATGACAAGGGGATCATCGTGAGGATAACGGATGCCTGCACAGTCGGCGTCCGTGAAGGTAATGGGCTCTGTCCACTGCTTGGGTTGCTTGGGGGGTCGGTCGACCGTGGCAACTGTCTTGTCCGAGCCCTGTCGTATCTTTCTAAGCTCTGCCCTCTGAGCTGAGCGAGATGGTCCACCACAAGCGAGGCCACCTGAAATAACTCTGATTTCACCAACTGGCGGAGGCGGATTACCTTGAGGCCGAGGTTGTTGGTGGGGTCGATCATGCCCCTGGTCTGGTTGAGTTGGTCGCCGTGGAGGGGTATGCCTGTGATTGTCTCTGTGGGGCTCGGTCCTTTGCCTCTGCTGAGGGCGGGTATCGGTGAATCGGCTCAGGCGCCCCTGGCGAATGAGGGTCTCCACTTGATCTTTGAGGCTGATGTAGTCATCGGTGTTATGGCCATGATCCTGGTGGAAACGGCAATATTTCGACTGGTCTTTACGGATGGAAGGGTTCCGTGGAGGAAGAGGCCACTTGAGGGGGTAATCCCGCTGGATCTGGTTAAGGACTTGTTCCATGGGAGTATTGAGGGGTGTATATCGCTCGAACCGACCGGGGGGTCTGACTGGTGCCGACCGGTCGGCTCGAGGAGGTCGGTCGGCATAGCGGGATGTTTGGTTATAAGGTCGGGTGTTACTGGGCTCTTGGTCTTTTCTTTTTTCTCTGGGGGTCAGGTATTTAGTTGTGGAGTCCTGCCGAGCGGCCAGAGAGTCCTCGGCGTTCATGTACTTTTGGGCTTTGGAGAGCAAGGCTGCCATGGATGTCGGGGGGTTCTTGGAGAGGGAGAAGAGGAAATCGGATGACCGCAGACCAGCCATGAAGGCTGTGAGGATGACCTTATCGTCATTTTCAGCAACTTGTAAGGCTTCGGTGTTGAAGCGAGTGACAAAGCTGCGCAGTGACTCCCCCTCGGTCTGACGGATGTTGAGGAGTTGGGTCGCCGGACGTCGCTGGCGTTGGGCTCCAATGAAGTGGCTCAGGAAAGAGTCACTAAGGTGTTGAAATGTAGAGACCGAATCTGGTGGCAACTGGCTGAACCATAGCCGAGCCGACCCTTTTAGGGTCACGGGGAAGGCTCGGCACATGATTTCGTCGGGGAAAGCATGGAGGATCATGAGTGTACGGTAGGTTTCTAGGTGGTCGACGGGGTCGGTTGTTCCGTCAAAGGGGTCGATGGTAGGCATTTTGAACTTGGGGAGGAGGGGTTTGTCTCGGATGGAGGCGACGAAAGGGGAGTTTGCTGTGGTGGAGGGCTTATGTTGGATGTTTTGCATGACCCCTTGGAGTTGGAGTTTCATGGCTCGGAGTTCAGCGTCCCAAAGGGGAATGTTGTCACCACCAGATGGAGATAGATGTTGGACGCTGCTAGCTTCTCCCTCGGGAGCTGGGGCTATGGCTGATGGGCGTGGGGGTGGAGGAGGAGGATGTATATATGGGTGAGGGGGTTGCAAGCCCCCCGAGTTGGGAGGATTGGGTTATGGGACAGTATGGCCTGGAACTTGTTCTGGATGGGGTGGAACATCTGGAGGTGGTGGAGGAATAGGGAGGTTCCGTTGGAGCAGAGCGTTGATTAAGGCCTGGTTTTGTTCGGCCATACGGTTGATGCTATTGGTGAGCTCGATGAAGTACTGTGGTGGATTGTTCGGATTGGGAGGGTCGGTCTGGCGATCGGCAGCGTTATGGTGGGAAGCCATGGATCTGGTCGTTACCATGCACGTAACGGGTGAGGTGGAATAGGTTGTTGGGAAAGGGTCTCCGGTGGCAATGAACACAACTGGCGCACGGACAAACCGAATTCCCACAGACGGCGCCAACTGATAATACAGTAAGTCCTGGTGAATGGGTTGGACCGATCCAAGCTCCTCAAGCCCACTGAGTAACCTGCAAACAAGTCCAATCGGGGAACGGGGTAGTCCCCCGGCGAACCCTCCGGCGTGTGAATTAGAAAAGGTGATGAACAAAATGTAGAGAGAGAGAAAGAGAGAGGGGATGGAAAACTTAACTTTCTTCTTGTCTTCGAGCTTTGCTTATATCCTCTGGTAATCATTTCGCTGTCTTAGTCGTTCTGACCTTCTCGCCGAAAGTCGTTCTGACCTTCTCGCCGAAAGCTTGCGCCGTGGTTCGTCTTGTTCAGGGTGAGGAGGCGCTATTCCGGCTGAGGGGTGTTGTCGCAATAAATGCGGTGATGGGTTGCATTAATGGTGATGTGCTGTGGCAATAACTTTGCAGATCTTTGTCTGCTGATGTGGCCTGTTCTGCACCCGCCACGTGTCCGAGCATCATTGGCCTTTCCTGCTCAGTTGGCCTCCAGCTGTACCGGGTGTTACTGACCGGGTTGTGTAATGGGGTCTAAATGGTGGGCTTGGGTTTACTCATGGTGGGCCGTGGTCCTTGTGGGCCTATCCCTGTCAGTAAATATGTATAAAAATAAAAATAAAAATAAAAATTAAATGATAAATTTTACAATTTAAAAATTAATAAATATGATAAATTATTCAGATATATAAAGGAGCTTTATTTGAAATTTCTCCCAAGTCTCTAATTGGCCCTGTTTCCACTCATGTATGTTTGGATTGAAGATTAGAGGTAGGGGTGTGCATAATACCGCCGAAACTGCCAAAACGGCACCGAGCCGCACCGTCAAGGCAAATTCGTTATTATTTGCCAATCGAACCACCGGTTTTTGGTAAGAAAAATGGCAAATTCTAGTGACACTTTTATCAATCCGCCGGTTTCTATTTTTCTTCCAAACCGCACCGACCCGCACCGCTATTAAATCATGTTTTATAAGATTCTAAAAATTCTTTTTTATTTAAGTTTGCTTGTTGTTCTATACCTTAGAATATAGTATTACATTACTGCTCGAGGGGAATTTAAGATGTCAGTAATCCAAAACAAAGTTGGATTCCAATTCACTTTTCAATCTTTTTTTTTTTTTTTTTGGCCATGTTGCAAACTTGCATCAGCTCACTTTTCAATCTAAATACTTTTCAAGAATAAACATTTTCAATATATTGTAAACCTTGAATGATATTAATTTTATGTATTGTATTTGATCATTGTAGCTTCCACAGATGCTTGTAATGAACTGATGGCATAGTCGTTGATATTATCATGTTGTTGCTACACTTGTTGCATCAGAAGAAAGCTTCACAAGATGCTTAACATCACGGTATCTCTCGTCTTTTTTTTACTTTTTGATTTAAGTTTTGTAATTTGAATTATATTTTTTATAAACCGCCAATCCGCCCGAACCGCCAAGGCAAATCCGCCATTATTTGCCAACCGAACCGCCGGTTTTGATACGGAAAATGGCAAATTCTAGTGACACTTTTATCAATCAACCACCCGCCATATGGTTTCTATTTTTCTCTCAAACCGCACCGCACCGCGCACACCCCTAATTAGAGGAGATAGTTGGGAAGAGAAGAAAATGTAAAGCAAAGGGAAATCAAGAACTGGCATGTGTTAATTTGATTCATGAAATTTTAAAATTGTGTCAATTTTATCTTTTAATTTTTTTTTATATATTATCAATTTAATCCAATTGATTACATCTGTTAAAAAATTATAAAGAATGCCGCCCTTCAATTACTTTGTGGAGAGTGAATGAACAATTTTATTTTACCCCTTAATAGGATTAAAATTATAAAAACTTAATTAATAAAAAAGACAAATTACAAAAATTCAAGTATAATTTGCCTATTAAAATAGCAAAATAAGAAATGCTATAGGAGCATCTAAAACCTTTCCATTCAAGTAGATCCACACAGTTAATTGCCAGAAAAGGAAGTGCCAATAAAAAATGTTTCTTTCCAAAGGAAGGTTTTACACGTGTACGGTGTTTACATGTTCTGATTTTTCTATTACCGAGGCCCTATATCTTCAATCATTGATAACTATGTTGCATAGTTTTCGAAAAAACCAAAACAATTATGGGTTAATTATTTATTTTTTTATCTTTTTAATTTGATCTAAATTTTATTTTTTATTTTTATTATTTTAATTTAAATAATTTTATTTTATTTAGCACATGATAGTTTTTTATAATAATTTTATTAATATTACAATCTTATAAATTTTAATCAAAAAAATTAATCTGCAATTTAGACCACACTATACTCCAATCTCTACCGTACGAACACAATATCACATATTCACTCACTGCCTACGGCCTTTTGAACCCAGTAACAGTCACACATAAACCAACGGTTAGAATAAATTTTATTTTACTTTTCCTATTCAAAATTATTAATCAATTATCCTAGATGATCAAACTATTTAAAACACATAATTTTTCCCAATCTCCATTGTATCGGACAGTTGATCCTCGAAGAGAAAATCTCAAACTATCATCCATCAATGGCTTCCGCGTCCGCCACAAAGTACCCATATGCCTCATCAGAGATTGACGTGTGGAACTTCGTCAACGACAGTCTCACCGGTCTCACCAGAAACAACTACCAACAATGGAGACAACAAATGCACAACCTCATTGAAGAACAAGGCTTGGTTGGTTTCATCAACGGCACTATTGAGGCTCCACCTGAAAAGGACTCTGAGAGTGAGAATTACAGGTCCTGGAAAAGATCAGACGATCAGTTACAGAAATGGATCCGAACCACACTCACCGAAGGCATATGCAAAGAAGTAAAATACTTCAGAACTGCTAAAGGGTTGTGGGAAAAGTTAGAGAAATTGTTCGGTAAGCCAATTATCAGCACTTCTTCAGTGGCTTCTTCTCCTTCTTCATCTAATACTGTGGAATACCCAATAGTGTCTGAGTTTGTGAAGAAAAGTCTGTCAATCTCTGAAAACAATTACTCCGAGTGGAGACAACAGATGTACAACCTAATTAAGAGTGAAGGATTAGTGGGTTTGGTCAGCGGTGCGGTTGAGACTCCAGCGAAAAGGGTCACCATTGCTGCCTCAGATGCAGCCGGTTGTGGTGGTGGTGGTGATAAGGGTGTGAAGGAGATAGAGAACGAGGATTATAGCTCGTGGAAAAGATCAGACGCTCAACTACGGGCATGGATCGGATCTACGCTATCCAAAGATATACCCGAACAAGTGGTGCAGAGTAGAACTGCTAAAGAGATGTGGAACAGGTTGGAGGAAATTTTCGGTATGCTCAACCTTACGCTTACTTTTCAACTATTAATACTATATAATATATCCATAATTTTTACACACAAATATCAGTGCTTTTACATTTATTTTGTATACAAATTTTACAATATATAATTTAAATCTCAATCATACTTTTCCATTGATGGTAGTTTTCTTTTGACAATTTTATTTAGTTCAATGTAAATAACGGGTGATGCTAACAAATATAAGAGGTCATGTTAATTGAGGGAGATTAGTGACAAAAAATTAAAATCTTAATATAATTTTTTACACATCTCAATATTTTTTATGCATTTTAATTTAATTATTTTTACTTGTTTGCCAACATTAATGATAGCTAGCATTTTGTTATGTTGTGAGTAGCGGTGGGCATTCATCGATCAGGCCGACAACTATATAATAAGGAATTTTGTATTTGTCCAAACCCAGCTTGGCCTAACATCGGGCCTCTACATTTATCCCAAACCCGGCTCAAAAAATAATTATAAATCCTAGGCTCACCAATTGTGCTATATGTTAAAAAAAAAAAAAAATTAAAACATTTTGTAATTAAATTCTTATTAAATAAATATTCTGACATCATTATAAATTGAGTTTTCTTTTTTTTTTTTTTTTTGTATAAATTGAAAGATTTTTTTAAATAAATTCAATCACACGTCATTATAAATGTGAATTTCAAAAAATCAACAAAGATAAAGTTTAGCGCAATATATATATATTTTTTAATAAAATAATTAATTAAATAGTGGGCTTGGCCAGGCTGAGCCGAACTGAGTTGAGAATATAAATCCCAAGCCTAACTCATTAATTTATTGGGCTAAAATGTTGTCTGCCCTATGGGATAAAATAACCTTCTCAAATCTTGAAAAAAAAAATAAAATAAATAAATAAATAAACAATAAAATTAGGACTGGGTTGGGCGGCCCAAAGGGCCAATACCCACCCCTAGTTGTGTAATTTTGTGGTTGATATTATAAAATTTTATAGTAAATTTACACATTTTGTGGTAGGATCGCGTTTTCCAATAGATAGAAATACAGGTACATATTCAATTGTAATAAAAATAAATAATTAAATAAAGGGTAACTACCCTTTTTGCCTTCAAATTTTGACTTAAATTTTACTTTGATCACTCATCTTATAATTGCAACAATTAAGTTATCAAATTTGAACTCGAGTTTCAATGTGCTTCACCTATCACTCCATATAAGCAAAAGTTAAAATATAAAGCGACTAAAAACGTAAAATTTGAATGAAAGGTAGAGGGTAAAATTAAGAACTTCAAAACATTTGTTCGCGCTTGTTGAATCTCATCCCATGAGATTCACAATAGACAAACAATATCTTAATAATAATAATAATAATAAATGAAATTAAGACTTCTGATCTTTAAAGTATACATTTTGTATCACTTTAGACACACATAACTTACATTTAAAATTTCAAAAATGAAATTGACAAAATTAAAATTTAAATACGAAAGTGGCACAAAAACATACTTCAGGAACTTTTGTCCATGTTTTACCCAAGGCATTTAAATATAAAGAGTAGGATTTCTCAAAACAACCTGTTCTAGTGATCTGGGACTAGAGACCAAAATAATAACCTTTTATTAAAGAGTGGAATGCCTATTATTTGGCCGATGTAGGAAGAGAGCACTTGTGTGTGTCATCAATGGATGGCATTCCATATCACAAATGGAAATTAAGCTTTACTAGTTTATTTACTTCTAATTTTTTTTTTTTTTTGGTTTTTAACAGATGATGTAATTCTAGGTTTCCTCGTGGCATAACGTAAAAAGTGAATTTAAAATGCACATTATTTATAGCTAACATCGAAAATTTGAGAATTCCTTGGGCAGGTCATTATGTACCACTGCACAAAGCGGCAATTGAAGGTGACTGGGAGACAGCCAATGAATTTATAAAACGAGAACCAGATATGGCAATCAGGGCAGGCATAACAGAAGAGTCTGAAACAATGCTCATAGTTGCGGTGAAGTCGAAGCGAAGAAACAATTTTGTGAAGAACCTAGTGAAGCATATGTTACCAGAAGATCTAGCTCTCGGTGACACCAGAAAAAGGACAGCACTTCACAGGGCTGCAGGAGCTGGCAACATTGAGGCAGCCGAACTGTTAGTGGAAAAGAACCCGTACCTGCCAAATGCTCAAAACTATGATAAACTAATTCCTTTGTTTTATGCAGCTGCTCGTGGGGATAGAGATATGTTTCTTTACTTGTTAAGGGTCACTGCTATAAATGATGATGATGAGACAAAGCCTAAGAGTACCACCAGTCATTTGTCTCAATTCTTGTCTCCTTCTCTGGCTAGTGCCAATCACACATTGCCATATTCTCAAAATCCAAAACTAATGGAGGATGGTAAGAGGAAAGGGATAGATGATCTCTGGTGGAATCCAACACCGTTTAACGGTGAATCAGGTTTTAGAATTTTGCATCAGCTGATCATTAGTGGACTTTTTGGTGAGTATGTCGTTAACACGATAGGAGAGTTTTAAACTAGAATATATAACTTAATTTCAATTTTTTTTTTTATCAGCAACTTAATTTCAATTAACTAACTATTATTTTTATTTTTATTTTTCTTTTTTGTTAATCCTACAGACATTGCTCTAGCTTTGCTTCGAGACAAACCTGAGTTAGCATTCTTCATTCACGAGAACGAAAAGGATCTTCTTGACCATCATTCTTTGATGGCGGCAATTGCTCGAAAGCCTTCTTCATTCCGAAGTGGAGCATCCTTCAACTTCTTCCAAAACAATATCTATCTGTGTTAGTGTATTTTGGCCCCTTCACTCTCCTCTCTATGCATTACCAATTCTTCAATTTTTCACTATTGCTGATTTATTTATTTAATTTTGGGTTAATTACACTTAACGTTCATTTTTATTGAAATTAATACACTTTTTTTTTTTAATATTTTCATGTATTTTCAAAACATTTTGTACTTTAATTTCAATATCAAACAATGTCCCAACAATACTCTTTATCATTTGTCATATAATAACTTCTTTATATTTGTTCTCTCTTTCAGGTGTTCCTCTGAAATTGGAAAACATCACAGAGTATAAAAAGAAATCGGATATTGAGAATGCTGCCAACAGCTGCATTTATGATGTGTACAGCGGTAAAGTTTTGAATCTCAAATCTCACTATAGTCTTTGGACCTTTTTTAGTTATTTTTATATGACAAGGGTCAAATATTCTAAGATCAAATAACATTGAATAGAGTAAATTTTGCTCTAAAATTTAAACTAACCGCAGTCATGAACTTAATACAAGGTCCAAAACACTAACCTAGACAAAACTCTATAACTAGTGTGGTGCTAATGCAATTCATGAGTTTTTGGTACTAGTGAAGAAACATCCCTAACCTCTCACATGAATAAGAGATAAAATTTCTATATTTTTCAAGTCCGTGTAAACTACCAAAAAAAAAAAAAAAAAAAAAAAGAGAAAAATTGGAAAGAAGTTTCTTTTGGCTTTTTAGGCTAAAATAGTACTAAAAGACAAAATAAACTAAAATAGTCAATAAAACAAAATGTCATATCAAATCCATAATTATTTTATTTTTTCTCTCACAAGAATCCTATCCAATTACAAAAAAAATTCAACCCTCTTTCTAAACACAACTATTTTAGCCTACTAAAATAGTCAAAAACTAAAATAAAAAATAATGTCCAATTAGTACACATTAATGTGTAATTGGGAGCGGAAAGATTGAATACACACCCAACCTTCGGCATAATACACAAAATAGTTATAGGGGCCAAGTCTTAACCATTGAATCAATGGCCACCCCTACCCAAAAACTAAAATAACCTACTAAAATAGTCAACTTTCAAATGAGACCAGTAAAGATTAGGAATTCTGTGAGCAAGCATAATAATGATTCAAATACAAATTAAAGATACGTAAATGTTAATTCTCCCTAAGCATCATTAACAATGATCCATCAAAACAGTCAAGCGTTTCACAAGCCTAAAGGTAACTTTTATTTTCACTTCTTTTTTCAAGATGCTGCAATTAAACCCTATATATAAGAATTTAACAATGCTTGATAGCTTGAATTTTTATGACCGAATGGCTTGAATGTTTCAAAACGGTCATTTTGATACATTTGAGTCATTCAAACCATACAAATTCAAATTACCAAAAAATTTTCATAAGAATTGATCGTTTAGTGCGTGATTCACTGATGATAATGTTCCTAAATCTGCACACAAAAAAAAAAAAAAAAAAATCACAAGAAACACTCACCTTCTTTGATGGTTGAAGCTGAGAAGCAAAGATGAATCTCAGACACATTTGGATCAGCAATCAAATTATTCCCAAACACCACCACCGCCTCAAGAAGCCAATCTACCACCGCCACCGCCATCCGCCACTGGGACTTCCGGTTCACAATTCACCTCAAAGACTCGTTGGACCGCTCAATTACGTGTTCGAAATCAGCTCAATTTCTGATTGGGTTGGGTCTCGGACTCGATGGGAGTGGTGGAGAAGAGGGACATAGGAAGTGGTGATTAGGGTGGCGAAGGAGGGCGGGCGGCGTAAGAGTTCATTCAATCCAACGATAACCGCCTCAAGAACTTGAACGGGGCTTGTGGTTTCGAGAAATTATTTGGTCGTCATATAACAATACTTTTAGGTCATGTGTGTTTTACAAGACTAATAGTAAAGTATTAATAATCCTATTGAATTAGTGTGGTATTTATTATTCAATTGGATTAATATCTATTGAATTAATAATTTCACCCCTACCATATTACTAATAATCCTACAAGTTTGTTGGATTAATTATCCATTGGATTAATAATCCTAAACCAAAATATTAAAACAAACATAGGATAATTGGGCCTACGGATTAATAATCTCAATCCCATACTCTAATCCACCCAATCAAACATGCCATTATTGTTTACATTGTCATACTTATTTAATAAATTTTTAAAAACTAATATAAAAATAATAAAGTTTATTATCTAAATTAATAAATAATAAAATAAATTTTAAAATTAGATTTTCTTCACCCAAAATCCAAGAGTTAAATAATTAAATTTATAAAGACAAACTCCTGTAAAATGGTCAAACTATCTTACATATATATATATATATATTATTTTGCAAACCAAACCCGAAACAGCCCCTCTCATCGGAGTTGGGGTTTCTGTTATGCCTTAAGACACAGCAAGCTGCTGTGAGGCCCAATGGGGGCGTGTCCCAAGTATTTTTCGATGATCTGAACGGTTCATATTGGGTTCGTTTGAGAAGTGGGTTGACTTTTTGTGAGAGAAATAATGTGATGATTATGGGTTGAATGTGATGTTTTTGTCTTATTGAGCTAAAAAACCTATTTTGCTTTTTTGTGGCTATTTTAACCAAAAAAGTCCCAACCTTAACTTCCCAAACAGAGGCATTGTAAGGGTCGTCAAATAGATCATTCATGCAAAAAATAAGTAAATTGGACATTTGTAGAATCATAATAAGAGTACATTTGTTTTTCAAAAAATAAACGGTTAACATAATTTTAGTAATTTTTTAAAAACAATTAAGACTTGATCATGGGATTATTAATTTGATTTTTTATATGACTAATATACTCGACAAACCTTACAATATTAATGGTTCAGATTACCAAAATACAATAATAATAAAAAAAAAACCTCTACAGGACTTCGCAGCAGGGCTGCTGTGCCATAAGACACAACAGCAACCCTTAGTCTCCTCTCATCTCTCACCGGTTTGTTTATCTCTCTTTTTTCTCTTTCCTCATCTGTCTCCAAATTCGATCGGAGCCTCTGCCGTCTATGGTTTGTCCTCGATGCCACCATTCTTAACTCCTCCCTTTACAGGTCAACGGTGGCCAACGCATCGTCCTCTTCGATCGAGTTGGCCTCTATTTTCCTGGCCCCCTCTTTCCTATTGTCTCGACCAAAACCATCACCTACGCTGCCATCTCCACTCGAATCCAGTTTCGGGTCCCCAACCTGACCTGATCTTTTGATCTCCTTTGTCTTTTTCGCCTTCGCTTTCTAGTTGCCGCTAGGCTGATCCATGATCTTCACAGCTACCCGGATCTCGACTAAATTAAGAGAGAGATAAATGATTGGTTTCGTCACGAAGAGGTCAGATGGAGCGTAGCGTGGCATGTGAGGCTTGGGCTTCTAGGTTTTTAATTTTTAATTTTTGGATTTTTGGGTAATATTTGGTTTAGTTTTTAAAATATGATTTGGATAAAAAAAAAAATAATAATAATAAAAAAGTTTGTTTGGTGAACAAAATTTTAAAATACAACTCAAAACTCAATGGTGGTTTGGGATGTTTTAAATAAATGCACTTTTTGACTTTTTATAAAAAAAAAAAATGTGTAGAAAAGTAGAGAAAAATAATTAAAAAAGTAGAGAGGAGATGTTCATAGATGTGACCCAAATAAGTGTATGTATGCACAAAAAGTGCACTTTTTTAGTGCATGCCAAACAAGCATTCAATTTTCTCGTTTTCTCTCTCCTTTTTTTTTATTATATATTATTATTAATAAATCAATCAATAACTTTTTCTCTATCCTCTTTTATATTTTACATATCAATCAATTAAATTTTTTCCACACCCATCTATTCAACTAAATAAATAAGTACAAATCATCCCAAAACAATTTTCAAAACTCATAATCAAATCAATTTTCAACTTTCAACAATTTATCTTTCAAAATACAACCTAAAACCTATTTCAAAAACTAAACCAAACGGTGGTTGATGAATGTGTATTGTTTTGTTCATTTGTTCGTTCAATTTTTTTACACAAATCGGTGGTTTGGCTCTTTATTTTATGATGATGATGATAATCACTTCAGATCTCTTCAGATCTTTTCATACAAATCTGGAAAGGATTTGAAGGATATGAGGGAGGAAGAGTAGATTAGAAAGGTGTAGAGTGAACATCTGGATCATGGAGAATTTTTTTTCTAGTTATTGTTGTTATTGATTATTATTATTATTTTTTTCTAGTTATTAGATCCTTTTTTTTTTTTTAGTTTATTAGTATTATTGTTGTTGTTGTTGTTGTTGATGATAATGAAGATGATGAATAAAAAACAAATTGCAACAGATAGGGGGAGAACAGATGATAGTCACAAAAAAATTGAACATATCAGATCTGTTTAAATCGATAAACAAATTGAATTGCTAATTTAACAAATAAAAAAATTGAACAGATAAGAAATAGACAAACATGAAAAATTGGCTTGTTATTTTAGCATGGGAGTAGCCTGCCTCCAGTCCAAGATCGGACTGGATAGTGTTGTTCAGCCTCTGGGGGCCCACCACCAATCCTGTTTTGACAATCTAAACCGTTAATGTGTACAACTCGTCGAATACTATATACCTTTAAAAAATCACATTAATCAGATATCGATAACTATGTGATCAAATCAGTTTTGTATAAAAAAAAAATGGACGGTGAACAAATTAATGGTTGACAAAAAACTGATCCGATGAGATAGTTATCGATATCCGATCAATGTGATTTTTTACAGGCATATAGTACTCGACGAGTTCTATACATTAAATGGTTTAGATTATCAAAACGGGACCCGTGGTGGATCCCCACGAGCCGAACAACACCATCCAGTCCGATCTCGAACTGGAGGCAAGCTGCTTCCTTTTAACATTATTACTCTTTGAATTTCACCAGATAGCTTTGTATTTCAACACAATACAAAATATTTAAAAAAAATTAAACAGGTAGAGTAAAAAAAATTGAACATATAGGAAAAAATTTGAATAGATAGGAAATTTTTTTGAACAGATTGGAAAAAAAATTTAATAGATAGTCAACAGATAAATTAAGGGATAAAATTGAAAACAAAATATTTTCAAAATAAATATAAGGACTTCTCACCAAATTATTTCACAAAGGTAGATTTCTCACCAACAAAAATATTCACTGTACCTAAAGCCTTAGGATTTATCACCAATTTACTCAAAATAAATAAATAAATTATTAATTAATATATTAAATGTGCTTGCCTCATATCCACCACATAATTTCCCAAATAAATTAAGAATTTAGAAATTTTTAATTTTTATTTAAACTTCTAGTTGGTTTATATATATATATATATTTAAAATGAGATTTTTTATGTGATTTCAGTTGCATAAGTAATCATGATTTAGTTTCTTATTTACAATTCATTAAAAATAATGAAATGGGATCATAGGCATTAGGTATTGAGCACTTGGAATGAAGTAGATTCAATTTGACATTTTAATAAGTAACGATAGATAAATTCTGTCGAAATGATAAAAGCTTGAAACTGAAGTCTTTCAAAGTAAATGTTTCAACACAAAACATCCTTCAAACTCAATCTTTGAATGAAATTGTCAAAACAAAAATGATTAAGACTATCTCAAAATTGGGTAAGAATAGGGAAAGTCAGGAAAAATGACAAAAATTGAAATTATTTTTATTTCTCTTATTTTTTTGGTTCTTTCTATCCATAAATCTCTTTTTAAATCTGAAATCCAAACACAAGTTAAAAAATTACTACACATTTGTTCATCACCATCGTTTTTCCTCTCCGTTTTTGACTGGTTTGATATCTTGTACAGTTAAGAAAAGATTTCATGCAATCTTTTGGGAAGTCCTAGAAAATTTTGGTAAGAAGTGAATACTATTATATGTTCATGCTAGACTATTATCATTATTGTTATTACATCCTTAAAGAGTCATTTTAATTACAGTGCCATGTATCAAGCACATCCGAGAGAAAAAAATGGTACATCATGATGCACATGAGCTAGTCAAATTCATTTGCAATGAAATTGTAAAATCAAATTACTCAAGTGCGGAAAAGATATTTTCCCCACCATTGTTCCAAGCAATATCGGTTGGGATTCATGAAATTATCGAAGCGATTTTAGGGTCATACCCTCATGCAATTTATCTTCGAAACCAAAAGAAGCAATCCATATTCCATCATGCAGTTGTGTGTCGTCATGAAAATGTGTTCAACCTCATACATCAAGTTGAGGAGTCCAAGACAATATTTTTGTCACAATGGGATGAATCGAAGAACAATGCTTCTGCATTTGGCTGGATATTTGGCACCTCAACAACAACTCTATCGTAGAGCGGGTGCAGCTCTTCAGATGCAACGGGAATTGCAATGGTTTAAGGTAATCTTCCCAAACTCCATACTAATTAAATAAAATGATTACCAATTACTTATTACAAGTATGTAATGCTATATGAAGAGAATTGCATTATAAAATTATTATACAGAATGACGTATCTATCCAAGTTTGTTGTAAGTCAGATACTTGTACTATATGTGACATTTTAAAAAAAAACATTTTCAAACAATAGATCCATCACATGCGTTCAAAGTATAAAAAATGTCACTGCCACATTATTGTTAGTGACATGAAAATCACGTTAGTGTTTCATTTTATTTTAAATTATGTAATATTATGTTCATTTAGTTACTTTTAAAAAAAAATAAAATAAATTATACAGGAAGTGGAAAAACATGTTGTGCCTAGAAACAAAGAAGAGAGGAACTACGACGGAATGACACCTGCAGAAGTATTTACCGATAAACATAAGGAGTTGGTGAAAGAAGGGGAGCAGTGGATGAAAGACACAGCCAATGCATGCTCAATTGTAGCAGCTCTCATTGCCACTGTGGTGTTTGCGGCTGCAATTACAGTACCAGGTGGAAACAACAACGATGGCGGTCCAATTTTTAACAAAAGAGCGTCCTTCTTAATCTTCGGCATATTTGATGCATTTGCTCTTTTCTCATCCATGACTTCTGTGATGTTGTTCTTGTCCATCCTTACTTCCCGCTATGCAGAAGACGATTTTCTTGTTACCCTTCCAAGGAGATTAATTTATGGTCTCCTAACCCTATTTCTCTCCATATTATCTACCATGATAGCCTTTGGTGCCACACTCTATCTTGTGTTTGAGGAAAGTTACAAGGCATGGATTATTATCCCTGTTTTTGTTTTGCCAGGCATACCTGTGTGTTTATTTGCATTCTTGCAATCTCCTCTCCTCCTAGACATGTTCAAATCCACCTATTGTAGCATTTTTTTGAAGCAAAGTGATGGCATGCTCTACTAGGTTAAAGGCCAGCACATAAGGAGTCTTTTCCCAATCCCATTTGCGTGAAACAGTGGTGCTAGTGTGTGGATCAAAGCTGCTGGTCAGAATAAGGTGTTCCTTGCTAGTGTGGAGTGGAGTGTTTTTGTAATTAATGCTAGTAATGTGTGTGAGCAAGTGAGGTGTCCTTATGTTTGTAAATCATAAAGAAGCTTAGAGTGAGCACTTGTAATTTTACGCAAGTATACTTGTGTTGTTAGTATTAAATGGAAAATGATATTTTTTTATAAAAGAAATCATATATAATTATTGATTAAATGATGTGAAGGTGACTTTTTAAAAGTATAAGGCACCCTACTAATTTGTAATTTTAAAGTGATAAATTTTTTTAAAAAAATTCATATCATTCTAATTAATTTTATTTAATATTTTTATTTGTATAATAATAGTCGTAATAAAAATGTAACTTTAGAGTGCTGAATTTAAATGTGGATAGATCATCACTGGGGAGTCGAGCACTGGGAGTTATGTTGGCCATTGGATTGTTGGCTAATTGTCATGACCCGAACCTGCCCCTGTAAGTTAAGGTCATAATTGGCTAGTAATTATAAGATTACCTATGGTCTGTGACAAAACCAAACACACGTTATAATAGTAAAGGGGCCAAACAGAAGCAGTCTGAAAAATTTTGTCCATTAAGCTGTGTTAACATGGCATACCAAAACAATTTTTGTATATGTCATAATAACTCACACCATAACCAAAATAAACATCTTGTTTATCCAGGATCATACAAACATATGGCTAGCCTAACAAAAAGTTTATATACATAGGTGATCCAACAGATCCACAAAAATAGCAAAAAAAATGGATAAATCAAAAGAACAAAACAAAGTCTCGTGCATGAGACATTCAGGCTGAGTCTACAAAAACTTGGACTCCTCCGACATTCTTTAATAAGGCTGGGGTTGGACATCTCTTTACTCATCCACATACATATGAATAAGAGTGAACGAAAGCCCAGTGAATAATACTGAAGTAAAGAGGTTATATGAATGAAATTCTGTAATGGATGATGAAAACCTAAGTGATTCATGATTAGATCAAGATTTAATTATGCCAATTCCCAACCAATAAAAACTCACAATCTAAATCATGAAGCACGTACGAAAGTGATTTAGATTGTTGTTTCAGAAACAATAAATAGACACAAACGATTTTTACGTGGAAAAAATCACTATTGGAGCACCTCCAATTGTGATTAAAAAATCACGGGCAAAACGCCACAAATCAATCCACTACTGAAGAAAGAAAGATTACAAATATACCAAACAAATTACCCAAATGCTGTCAATTTGTCTTCTACAATCTGTATATCTTTCACCGCAACCTTCGTCTCAGAATTGATCAAATTGATGTTGAATCCACAACATCCATTATCGAATCAATGACTGCACACAACATCAAACTCCTTCGATTACTTTGCGCTTGAATCTTCGGATTCCACCAAAGAAGAGCACTCTTAAAGAGGAACAATCAAACTCCTTGATGTGTGCTTATCAAAACATGAGTTCAATACTCAATCAAAACATCAAAGAAAACCAGCAAAACAACCCTAAAAGAAAACCCTAAAACCCTTAAAGAAGATCTAAAAAATGTAACCCTAAATCAGACTTAAACAAGTATTTATAGAAAACAGAGATTGCGCCTGTCGCTCGAGCGAAGACTCTCTTGCTCGATCGAGGAACCAAATACGCTTGTTTTCCTTAAGAGGCATTGCTCGAGCGTACAATCCTCATTTCCAGAACTTTTGCAGACAAAGGCAACTTCTGGGAGCAGGACATCTTTGCTCAAGCTAAGGCAAACCAACTAGGAAAATTATAACTCGATTAAACAAGTTTGTTCGTGGGATTGAAAAGACTATGGGACCTAACAATCTTCCCCTTTGTCAATTCCCGGAGAAAACATTCTAACACAGTTTCCTAGAAAACACACGCGCTAACAAAAAACAACCAATCAACTCAACTAAGTAAACATCCTTGACCAAATATCTGCAAAAATAGAAAAACAACACCATGGGAATAGAGAGAGTAGTTATTCAAAATCAAAAAAACCATATCAAGACATAATGAATCAAAACTATATCAAAAGCCCAAAAATAATATGTCCATCAGTATGCAAAATTCAACAACTATATATCCCAATATACCCCAACCATCATGCAAACGAGAATATATACCCCAACCCAAAACAATCCCAATAATATACTCCCCCTTTTTGGCCGAGAGAGACAAAAGAAATAGAATATACATTCCAAACAGAAAAGAAACTGTCCAAAAGCAAACAAAAGTATGAGTCTGGTGGAGGCAGTGGCTACATCTGTAACGACTGAGTCAACAGAGCGGTCTGCTGATTGAGGCGACCATCAAGTGTATCGAGCCGGGCATTGAGCTAATCAAGGTGCTGAGTGACAGACTGCTCGAACTACTACAGCTGGCCATGAAATGAACAAGGACGCATCTCAAGTGCACTGGCAGCGGCTGCATTAATCTCGGCCTCCTCGGCAAGTGGATCATCACCTGCATCAGACACCCTAACTCCCGACGAACCCCCCCTGACATGAGCTTGACTCTGAGACACGGTCAACTTGGTGATGGGTTTAATGGGAGAGGCAAACTCGTCATCCTCAAAGGTGGAGATACCAAGAGATATAAGAAATCGAGTGAGGAAACATCCATAAGGAAGACCCCAAGATTTGCGACCCTAAAAAACAGTAATCATTTTGGAAACAATCATATCAGGCAGGTCAATGGAAAGGCGATGGTCAATACAATATAACACATAACCCTAATCTTGGGTAATGTGAGATGAATGAGTAGTAACATGGATATTGGCACAAACAATGATGTTAAGGACACAGAAACGAGGAAGAAGCTCATTTTGATGAATAAGTGCCCCGGCAATCCAACTCCGGAGAGTGCCACAAAGTTCAGTGGCCACTCGATCAAAATCAACACCGCTGCAAGTAATGAAAGGATAATGACAATTTCGGACTTCCGAAAGACCAAGAAACTGCCTAAAGGCTTCGTCATCTATGACCAAGGCTTTGTTCCGAACCCATGTGTGAAAAGAGGGAGCTATTTCCTTGCTAATGAAGTGCATATTAAAATAAAATTCTCGGACCAAACTAAGATTTTGAGGCCCAAAGAAAAGCAAGACTTGATCACCCCCTAAAGAATCAAACAACAAACAGATGGGAATCGACTCAAAAGCACTAAGATGGACATTATGTTCTAAGTGAACTTTCCTAGAAGCATAGAAATCCCTAAATAGGTTGGATTTTTCCTTATATTCAAATTTTTTAGTATTGAAATTGGGGCGAGACACGATGGATTTACAACGTTTCGAAGGCTTAGCCATGACTGACCAAAAAGAACAAAACAACCACAAAACCACAACCCACTAAGACACAACACGAGGAACACCCAAAAACCCATTAGAACCCGCCAAAAAAAAACATAAGATCACAGCAAACATTAGTAGTCCAACAGAGTTAAAAACAACAAAATGTTCAAAACCAAAACAGTGTAAGAAGGACTAGAAAGGCAGAGCTAGGTGAATTCGCAAAATCAAACAAGTGTAGCAATAAGAGAGATAGAAGAGCAGTAGATTAAGGGAATCAACATCAATGCAATTCACAAGGACATCAGAAATTAGTCAGTGAAACACAGAACAATCACAGACAAAAGTAAAGCCCTAACAATGAACCAATCTGCTAATGTTAAACCTTTACTATAAACCCTAGCAAAAACGAATCAAATTACTAACCAAAAACCAATAGAAATAAAAAAAGAAAAAAAGAAAATAAAAAATAAACAAACTCAAAAAATGAAGATGAACCCTAGCTAATCATAGACTAAGTAGAGTAAACACATAAACCGAATGAGGACGAAAACAAAAAAATAAAAAATAAAAATAAAAATAAACACGAAATAGAGAGAATGACTTACCAAAACTGATGAGCAAGATGAATGGATAAGAGATGCCTCCAAAATCGAGTGAAAATCGAGGGAGAAACAGCAGTAGAGAGGAACAAAAACCCTAGGAGAGAGCTGAGTCAAGCAAAAAATGGGGAAAAATGAAGTGAAGAGATGCATTAACAGTATTTAAACCACGACAAATCGCTCGAGCGAAGTCACCTACGCGCACAAGGTCGCTCGAGCCAAGAACTTGTCGTTCAAGCCAGAATAACATGCTCCCAGAATCTGTTCCATCTACAAAACTACCTGTAGACACCCAATTTTTTACTGTCCTCAAGACTTGGATGTTCTTACAGGTACATCCAGCGACAAGTTTGATTGCTCGTCGAGTACTCGATTTTCGTGGTGGAACGTCATAGGTTTGAGCTTTCCAAACCTTGCATCAATTCTGCCTCATTTTTGGACCATGTGTTGGTCCTTTCAACATGCTTTTTTTGGTGCACTGCCTACCACTTTTGGGCACTACCGGCCATAGAATTTGGCCTGCCGACCATTGATGAGCCCCTGCCAACCATCAATGAGCACCTACCGGCCATCACTGATGGCCGGCCGGCCACCAGTGCATCAGTAGATATTTTTTTCTGATATTTTTGAGCCAGTTGTTTGCAGGTTGAACCATCTGCACCCACGTGGATGGCTGGATCTCTTCAAGAGGATTTTGCATCTTCTATATATAAAAGCCCTCCTCTTGCATATGGGGGTTACAAAAAATTGTGAGCAAATTTCTCCTCTCTCTCTCTCTCTCTAGAATCCTCTCTCTCTAAATATATTGCCTTAAAGCTTAAATTATCTACACTTTTGTTTGGGAGTTCTTGATCAAACTTGATCATCTTGGTGTGGAGGTTGCTTGAGGTCTTGTTTGAGTCCTAGAAGAGGGTTTAGCTTGGTTTGGCTTGCCTTTGTTGCCTATATAGCATCTTGTCTTCAAAGGTAAAGACTGACCTCTTTTAAGTCTTGTTTTAATTCATTGTTTGGCCACCTTTGTATGCTACTTTGAGGCTAGTTTTAACCTCTAAAAACTCTATTTTTAAGGTTTTAAAATGGTGGTTTAAACCTTGTTCGGTTAGGGGGTGGTTTCCTCCTTTTGCTCTTTGGCTTGTAAGGCCTTTTGAGCCATCTTTCAAAGCTTTTAAAACAACCTTTTCTTGGCCTTTTAACCACTGAATTCCAGGCAAATTTTAGTGGTAGAAAGTTGGTTTTGAGGCCCAAAATAGGAGGGGGTGGCCTCCCCTCCTTGTGTTTTGTTTGCATGTGTTGATGGTCTAACATGTGAGCATGCTTTTCTACTTTTTTGTAGCTTAGTTCAAGCATGTTTTTGGCTTTGTTTTGACATGCTTCAACTCGATTTTTGGCTGGATGGGTCGTTTATTGCTTGCTTTTTTTACTTGTAGTGTAATCATGCTCACTAGCCTAGCATGTTTGATGATTTAGCCTATCATTCTAGCTTGTGTTAGCTTAACTCCAACACATTTTTGCTACTAATTTAGCATGCTTTAGCTCTGTTTTGGATGGTCTTGGTCATATGTGCTTTGCCTTGCATGGCTATAGTGTAGTTGCCTTCACTAGTTTTGTGTTTCAAGGCCCCTAACATGTTTTGCTTGAGTTAATTGCATGTTGTGGCATCATTTTACACATGATCTTAGTGCATATATCTCTGTCACACTCTTACATATTCCACTCTTTCATTGCTTTTGAGAGTTGTGCTTTGTGTCTTGTTTGTGAGCCAACATGCGAGCATGTTTTTCTTGCCTTTCATGCTTCATTCTTAACATGTTTTTTGCCACTGTTTTAGCATGTTTAAGCTCTGTCCAGAGCTGATTTGGTCATTTGAGCTTGATATTGCATGCCTCTAGTGTAGTGCTCTTCACTAGTTTTATGCATTTGGCCTTTGAATAAGTCTTGTATGTGTTGCTTGCATATTTTGATGTCTTGGCATGCCATTTCAGCACTAAAAAGTCTGCAATCTCCCTCATTTCTTCATTTTTCTATTTGTTTTGAGGGTTAGTTAAACTCATGTTTGTGTTTAAGCTTGAGATAGAGCTTATACTCAATGGCTTTAACTCTCTTTTGAGGGTTCCTCCTAGCCATAGGCATGAACTCTCTCATGTCTTAAGCCATCCTTTGGTTGACCCCTCTCACATTAGAGGACACTCATCTTGGACTTAATCAACTAAAGGATGGCTTGGTAATGCTAAAAT
Organism: Camellia oleifera; assembly: GCA_022316695.1. Lineage (NCBI taxonomy): Eukaryota > Viridiplantae > Streptophyta > Magnoliopsida > Ericales > Theaceae > Camellia > Camellia oleifera. The sequence goes on along the minus strand of CM039314.1, from coordinate 15,881,299 downwards.
GAGTAAATAAAATTGAATCAAGTAAAACATGACCAAGATAAGCATGTTGTGCTTGCATTGCATGTGTTCAATCGGGCGTTATATTGAACACAAGGTAGATTGGTCCATTTTATACTCAAAGTGATGAAATGAGCTAATCTCCTTAGTCTCCACCATCCTTGATCATGCATGATAGGGTAGTGGTCCTTAGAGTCTTGTTTTTGTGCATTTATTGAAAGTGTACAACTTGGATCCTTGGCCATCATGTATTGAAAATGCTTGATTGGTGGTCTTGGATCCAAGAGTACCACTCCTTTGATGTTTTGAGATGATAAGGAGAGGGTGTAGTACAAACATATCCTTGGGAGACCCTCCCATTTCCTCTGTTTATGCTCTGTTGTAGTTTGGTGATTCAGCACACCAGTGGCCGGCAGTGCCTCACTGATGGCCGACAAGGGCCACTCTTGGGCGGCAGGTGGCCGAAAGCAAGTCCTCATGGCCGGCAGGCCACTGGTGCACTCCCCAGCAGTGATTTGGTAAGGTGGAGCAAAGAGTTCTTAGAGTAACCATGCAAATAGAGCCTCTTAAGAGCAAGCTGGTGGGCTTTTCGGGGCAAAAACCGAATGCATGCAGATCAACTTCTTCAAACAGAGCTGAGGTAGTGTAGTTTAAGGCTTTTCTTGTTAGTTATCATGGTTGTGTAATTTAATTAATTAGTTTGCTAATTAGTCTAAGTTTTGTAATAATTAAGTAACTTAGCTTAGTTTTGTAATAATTAGATTAATTTGATTAGCTTAGCTTAGATTAGCTTAGCTTATTCATTCGGACTCTCCTTTGAGAGGGCACATTGTTGTAATAAGTGTGCGTGTGTGTATATGTCTTCCAACCCCGCGTCTTTCTCCCTTTTATTTAACCGCTTTTGATGGTTAGTTTAGGAGCACGTTTCGATTAGCATACCTTATGCTCGCATGTTTTCATCATTCATTTGTCTTGCATGCACCGGGCTCGGCGCATCATTCAAACTGCATCGCAATTTCAATACACTTATTTGAATACGTGCTCTAAAGCATGTTATCAAAGTGTTGCATTCAAATACCATGATTAGGTAGCCAAGCCTATTTAGTTGCATTATTGCATGTGTTGCATTAGGCATCTTGTAAAGTTAGGAATCATGCATTGTTTCTAACACACTGTAAGTATTACGCTTTAGCATCCTTGCATGAGTGTGAGTGTTGCCATGACAGCATGCTTGCCATGAGGCTATGTGCTTAAACGCTAAACTGCATAAATGCCTGTAGATGAAGGCTTTGTTGCTTGAATTGAAACAATTCATCAAATGAATGTTTTAAGCCCACTTTGCGAAGCGGCAAATCATATTTTGAGCCCACTTGAGGGTGGCAAATTGGTGCTTTAGCCCGCTTGCGAGTGGCATTTTCAAACCATTTTCAAAAACAAATATGAGTTGATTTGTTCCAAGTCTAGTGACTTAGTCTATACTTGTGTGCGTGTGCGTCACATAGTAAAGTTAGCTAATAATCAGAATAAGAACACATGTGTTTATAAAACAACATATCATGTTTAATAGAGGTCGATCTTTGATCGTGCAAGCAGGGGGTGCTCATTTTAGGACCTTCCCCTCTCGTACCCAAGTTCCCAAGCCGAGGCAACTTTGGTGATGATGGGCACATGGCCTTTGGCACGAGTCAGGGTTTCCTAACTTTCTCAAAAACAAAATATTTAGGTGGCGACTCTGTAATCTAGCAAAGCAGTCCAGTTTTAGCATTATTTGATTCAAAATCTGATTTTTCAAAATGATTTTCCGGATAAGACTTTTTGGTGTTTATCAGTCTCACATTGCACTTTGTGAGATTAGATTCAGAACCATGACAGGAGTCCGAACTGTAGGCGACCAATTCAATGCTCTCCGAAAGGGGGCGCGAAGAAAGTTGAGTCCACAGTTTCTGGCAACTCTGCTGGGGATTTAGAGAACTTGGCTCGAACATCATGATATGTTATTTTATCCACATTTATGTGTTTCTTTGCATTGCATTTGCATTGGTGTGCCTAGGTCACAGTGTTTGCTATCTGCTATTCCTGAATAGTTTGTCGGAGGCTTGCTTGGAAAAGTGTGCCATAAGGCTGACCGGTTGCGGGCTCTGCCATGATGGGAACACAAACCTCGGATCTGGATCACCGCCATACTGTTTGATCCTCCTTTCACTTCTCGGTGGTAGGAGCGAGAGGTATATTAGGTGGTCTTGCTGAGGCACCCTTTTTGACTAATTGACCTAGTTGCATATCGGAAGCCATAGAGACTATTCCAAACTAGGACAGGTTGCTCACTCGAATACAGGATTGTTTGAAACCGCATACATGCATAGTGAACCCCTAGCTCCTAACAAAATAGGACAGGGAAACCCTCCCCCATCATAGGGGTGTTTTGGCTTTCACTTGCTTGATATGTGCTGTTAGGGTGTGTCTCTACAGAAATGTATGTATCAGTTGCAAGTTTGGGTATCAATTTGAGAATATCAGTTTTGAGGCAGAAATTTGAGGGCAGAAATCAGTGTTTGAGTACAGATTGTCCAGCTTATGATTTCAACTGTGTGTTGTCTCTATCTAAGCCAAGGTGCTGTGCGTTTGCTGATTGTTGTTTCCCTTTTTGTTTTATTTTTCTTTTTGCAAGGTAGTGTTTTATAATTGCTTCCGACGAGGTAGATACCCCCCAAGCACTCTGGACCAGAGTTAAGAGGATTCACCGATCTGATGATCTTATTGGAGGACAACCAGTTCTTGCTTCATTACCCCCGGTTACGAGATGGAGGGCAGTTAGGCATAGATCACCGGTACAACAGTCGCCAGTTCAACGGTCATTGTCTACCTCACCTGTGCGCAGTTGGGATCCGTTTTTTGTTTCTACCATAGACAGAGAGTATACACCTGGTCAGACAGATCAGCACTTTACAGATAGTATGGAAGAAATGATGCATCAGCTCCAATAGACCATAGAGGCCATGCAGTGGGATGCTGCTCGCCAAGCGAAAGTTACCGCTCGTCAGACAAGGGTTGTATGCTTCAACAATAGCAGCAACCACAACAAGCCAGAGCTTTTATTTCGCACCCACACCCACCTAGGGTTCCAACATCTGGGGACACAGCTAATGTCCAGGAGAGTACAGACATTCCAGCGGGGCCAGTCCTACCTTAGATTTCCAAAGCACCGACCTACCCAACGGAGCAACCGTTTGAGTTTGAGGTCGATCCTACTGCTTTGAAAGTAAGCAAGCTTAAAAAACTGTTCAAACGAGCTCAAGGAGTCAACTCGATCCCAAACATAGAGGACGGCTACACAGATTCGGCGGTGGCATTGCCGGATAGATTCAAAATGCCTCACATAGACCGCTTCGACGGCTCGGGCGATCCTATGGTCCATTTGAGGCTATTTTCGGATATTCTGCGGCCAATGGGCTTGACTAGATTGCAAAAACTCTCCCTCTTTGGCCAAACCCTGTCGGGTATTATGGCCATCTGGTATGCAAAACTAGAGGATTCCGTGAAAAGGAGCTGGGAAGAGATGGCCGAGGCCTTTGTTGCCCAGTATTCGTACAACACTCAAATCGAGGTCACAACTCGTGATCTCGAGGCTACTCGGCAAGAGCCGAATGAGGGTTTCTCTGACTTTGTCACTCGGTGGAGGGCTAAGGCCTCCATGATGACCACCGGGCCAGCTGAGAAGGACTAGATAAGAATAGTTGTGCGAAATCTGCAACCAAAGCTGCTGTAGAAGATGATTGTCTTACCCCTCCCCACCTTTGCTGACTTACATAAGATAGGGGTACAGATAGAAGATGCTATGATACAGGGTCTGATTGACCAGGAAAAGGAGCAGCCTAAGAGGGTGTTTACACATAGTTCAAATGCGGCTACGAGTAGCAACGCAGCTGCGAGGACTTCTGACATTCGTATGGTCACTACCACGCCAAAAACAGCTACACCCTTTACCGGCACGTCTGGAGCCACCTCTCAACCTGCAAAGTACCCACCCAGGGGCCAGAGGACTTTCACCCCACTTTATATGTTCTATCAGTGGCCTTGCGGGTCCTGATCAGAAAGGGGCATCTGAAGCCTCTGGAACCGCGCCCATTGCCAAACCCCCTCCCTCCTATACACAACCCTGCCAAGTATTGTGCCTTCCATTAGCAGCATGGTCATGATACTGACCAATGCTTTAGGCTCCATAATGAGATTCAAGATCTCATCGACAACAAGGTGAGAGCGCCTCCTGAGAAACCAAACGTCACTACAAACCCTCTCCCACCACATAACCAACCCCCTCCTCCACGCAGGCAAGTAAACTTGATCCAAACAATGGCCGTCCCATACGACCCCAGCATATACATCACTCCTTCCCACTTGCCTAAGCCGGCATTGTTCATCCTAGAAAGCACAAACTTGTGCATGATGAGCGCGTCCCTACCCCAACCTGAACCCGTGGTGGTGGCTATGGTAGAAGGCATGCCTGAGGGCCCCGTGAACTTAATTGAGGAAGCATACAACCCTTGCTGTTACATTATGCCAATGAGCCAGGCCAAGCCAAGGGTGGAATTGCCGATGGGGATCAAGGTAAATGTAGTCCGGGAAGACGGGCCGAGTCAGGGGTTGGATGATCTAGCTGAGCTTGAGGAAGATATCAACAACCTGCAGTTCTTTGATGAACAGGATCTGGGGGATGTACAGATCGGTTGGTTTGATGCGAACAGAGCAACGGATAATACAGGGTGGCTTAGTGATGAGCCGGATATTGATGAGGGGGTTCAACCAAAGAAAGAACAGTTGGAAACAGGAACGTCTGCAACGGCTGGAACGGTCGAGAACAAGGGGGAGTTGCCGGAGAGCACCGGTACTGAGAATTTTGCTCGGGAATTGGGCAATTTGTATACAGCTAGCACAGAGCAGGAAGCCGAGCTGAAGCGGTTCGAGCAGGAGAGAATCGAGAATGATCATAGGGCTAGAAAAGCCAGGGGTCCTGCGGGGACAGAATGTGTTGCGAACACGGGAACAATTTCAGCGAAACCAGACAGTTATTTGTCGGTTGCCGAGGGAATGTTGTGGGAAGACAATGATTTGAGTTTCACCCATACTGATGAGGACTGGGGGCAGAATCAACCAGATGATACTTGGTACACTGAGGAGGTCGATCACATGACTCGAAGTGGGCGGTACTTTAAGCCCCCACACTTGGACCAGCCAGAAGAGTCGGCGAAAGACAAGGAAGCAGAGAAACAGAAAGACAAATTGCTAGAGAAGGAAGCTGTACTAAGCAGCTGAAGAAAATTCAAGCAGATATCTCCATTTGGGGACTGCTCATGGCCTCACAGGTGTATAGACAAGTCGTCCTATCAGCAATGGACAAGGCTAAGCTTTCTATCGATGTAACCCTCGAGCAGTTAGTGGGACTGGTGTTCTCGGGTGGCGCTTCACCGACTTTGACATTCACAAATAAAGAATTGCCGCCTGAGGGCTCCGAGCACAACAAGCCACTCTACATCTCTGTGGAATGTAAGGAGAAGTGGATACTAGTTGTCTTGGTTGATACGGGATCTGCAATTAATATGTGTCCGTCACGTACGGCCTATGCCATCGGTTTGAAGACGACAAATTTCGCACCAACAGCCCGGGTGATTCAGGCTTATGACAATACTAGTCGGGAAGGGATTGGGACAGTTCAGGTTAGAACTCAGGTTGGCCCGACACAACAGGACATCGAGTTCCATGTCTTGGATGTTCCGGCCACCTTTAATTTACTCCTTGGATGGCCGTGGTTGCACCAAGTGAAAGCTGTCTCTTCCACTTTACATCAGATGTTGAAGTACCCCCATGGGAAGGGGGTAGCTATTGTTTTTGGGAACTCTTCCATATTGTAGACACCACATTTTTGACCGACCTTAAGACTTGGGCGCTATTGATGGCTTCCTTGGTGATAAAAAATGCGCAGGGCAAACGTTCGATTTCTTCGGCAAGAGGAGAGTCAAATCCTAACCTCACATTCCACTTTGGACCAAAGCTATTTTGAATTGTTTTTAGACCTTAAAACCCTCTCTTTCAAAATATTTTTGAAATAAAGTTTCTACGATGCTCTGAGGCTCGCATTTTGTTAAATGATGCGCTTTTCGGTAAACCGGGCAAGGACAAAGTGGAAATGAATGAAAGAGATGTGAAATCTTTAAAAAAATCGTTGAAAACACCTTGCTTAGGGGTTTGGAGTTGAAGAAAAGAAGAGGATAGGGAAGAAACCCAGTTAGGGAAGGAGTTGGGCATGAATCGTTAAGAGAGAGTCGAGCAACCCTCGCTAAATCAGGCCTATCCTTTTGAATGCTTCGATTTCAGATATGAGGCCACCACTGTTGGAAAGCTTACTTCCGGGGCTTCATTGTTCACTTAAGAATCTCCTAAAGCCGAGTCCGGATGGGAGAGATATGATTGGTTGAAGTTGGGCATCATTTCGGTTGGACCAAAACTGAGCAGCCTTCACTAAAAGAGGGATATCTCTTCGTACACATGGAATTTTGAAGTGAGGCTTCCAAATTTGGAAAGAAGACTTCCGGGGATATAGTTTAGGCTCAAGAATGACCTGTAAAGGAGTCCAGATGAAGGAATTAGGATTACTTCAAGTCAGGGACCATGACTGATTTTTTCCATCGGCCTCTATGGGAGTCCATCGGCCTCAATTGGACCTCATCGGCCATAGGTCGGCCAAAAGTGAACCTTATCGGCCGCAAATGTTGGCTGATCGGCCAAAAATGTTCAGAAAGCCCAGAATTGGCAGATATTTCTCCTCTAGCTGTTTCCAGCTTTTGCCACCTGTCCCAAATCAGATATTTCGACCAAACTTGATATTTTGCTATATAATGAAGCCTTATATCTCATATTCAAGGACTTAGAACATTTTTTGGAAGGCTTAGAAATTTGAGAGCTTCTCACTCTAGAATCCTCTCTCTCTAGAAGTTTTGTGAGCAAAACTCTCTCCCTCCCTAGAATTCTCTCATTCTCCTCTTGTTTTAGGCTTAGAAGTGAGAATTTCCTACACTTTTGCAAAGAGACCCTTAACCAAAGTTGATCATCTTTGGGTTGAGGTAGCTTGGGACTTTGTTTGAGCTCCAAAAGGCTGATTTTGGCTCAGATTTTGGCTGGTTTTGCTGCTGTGCTTCAAGGTGTTTCAAGGGTAAGCAGTTCTCATTTTCAAGCTTGTTTTTGCACATTTGCTTTACCCTCCTTTTTCCATTGTTTTGGACTATTTTGAGGCTGGTTTTGGACTATCAAAAACTCTATTTTTAAGGTGTAAACATGGTAGTTTAAGGTTTGGTGAGTTTGGGGGTTGTTCTCCCTTTTTGTTCCTTGGCTTGTGAGGCCTTTTGCGCAACTTCTCACCACCTTCAAATCCAACTTTTTTTTTGGCCTTTTCACCACTGAAAATTAGAGGTATTTTAGTGGTGGAAACCCTATTTTGAGGGCCCAAATAGAAGGGGGTGGCCCCCTCTCTTCTTGTCTTGCTTGCTAGTGTTGATGGCCAACCAAATGAGCATGTGTTTTTACTTCTTTGTGGCTTTGTTTAGGCTCCTTTTTGTGACTTATCAGACCGTCCATAACTTTCGTTTTTGGCTATCTTGGTCACCTCTTGCATGCTTCTTGCACCTGTAGTGTAAATCCTCTTTGCTAGTCTTGTTAGCCTTACAAAGTAGCATGCTCTTGTGGTTTGAAGTAGCTTAGTTTCAGCATGTTTTTGGTATTATTTTGGCATGTTATAACTCTAATTTTGATTGGTAGACTCACCTCTTGCATGCTTTACACACTTGTAGTGTAATCCATGCTTACTAGTCTAACATGCTTGATGTTTTGGCCAATCATGCTAGCTTATTTTGGCTATACTCCATACACGTTTTATCATTATTTTGGGCTATTTTAGGATTGTTTTGGGCTTCCTTGGTCATATGACTCATGTTTTGTATAGCTATAGTGCAAATGCCTTGACTAGTCTTGAGTTTTGAGGCCCCTACCATGCTATACTTGTGATGTTTGCATGCTTCGCCATCATTTGGAATGTAGTTTCAGAGCTTTTGTCTTTGCTAAACTCTTATGTTTATCACTCTTTAATTGTGTTTAAGAGTTGAGCATTATGCCTTGTATGTGAGCCAATACATGAGCTTATTTTTCTTGCCATCTATGCTACGAGTCTAGCGCATTTTTGCCACTATTTTGACCTGCCTTAGACCTGTTTTGAATGGTTAGGGTCATTTGAGCATTGCTTAACATGGTTGTAGTGTAAAGGGGCTTGACTAGTTTTGAGTTTCGGGGCCTTTAACATGTTGTGCATGTGATGATTGCATGGTATGGTACCATTTGAGATGTAATTTCAGTTCGTGTAGTGTAGTTACACTCTCACATACTTCACTCCTTCATTGCTTTTGAGGGTTATGTATTATGCCTTGCTTATAGGCCAACATGTGTGCATGCTTCTCTTGCTTTTTGAGCTTCCATTTCAGCATGTTTAGGCCACTGTTTTGGCATGTTTAACCTCTGTTCGGGGTTGGTTTGGTCATTTAGGCTTAGTATTGTATGCCTATGGTGCTATGCTCTTTGCTAGTTTCAATGCTTTTGACTCCGAGTATGCCTTACATGCATCATTTTCATGTTTTGATGTCATTTAGCATACTATTTCAGTGCTGGAATATATGTCATTGCATCCCATTTTTCATTTGTTATATCACTTTGAAAGAGGTTTTAAGCCCTTTGTTGGTTTGAGCGCGAGATCGAGGCGTTCATGCCTAATGGTTTTAGCCTTCTCTTGAAGGTTTCTACTAACCAACGGCATGATGCTTCTTTCATGCTCAAGATGCTTGTGGCTTAGTCCGTCTTTCCATTTAGAGGACTTCTCACTTTTGGACTTAACCGGTTAAAGGATTAATTGGTAATCCAAAATGAGTAAACAAATTGAATTTAAGTAAAACATGCCAAGATAACATGTTTGTGTTGCATTGCATGTGTTTGGATCGGACGTTAATCCAAACACGAGAAACGATGGATGTTTCATACTCAAAGTGATGAAACGTGCCTTATTTCTTAGTCGCCGACACCCTTGATCATGCATGATAGGGTGGAGGCTCATCGAGTCTATTTGTGCATTCATTGACTTGTGCAAGCTTGACTCTTTGGCCATCATGCATTGAGATGCGTGATTGATGGCTCGAGAGCCGAGCACTACACTCCTTTGAGCTTGAACATGATGAGGAGTGTGGCTGCACACACATTTTCTTGCAAATACATTGCCATGCCTCTGTTTGTGCTCTGTTGCAGCAAAAAGGAGAGTTTGCAGGAAGAGATGGCCGATCGGCTATCTGGTGTGCCGATCGGCTATAAATAATTGGCCGATAGCCTCAAAATTGGTCGATGACCTTTATCATTTGGCCGATGGCCATACCTCTTGGCCGATGACCACTCAGCATTTCCATGAAGTGAATCAGAAGTGTTTTGGAGGTTGGCACAGTTTTTAGAAGTCTAAAACAGTGCAAACAGAGGCAACATGGGCATCGTAATGGATTTCCGAACGAGGCGACCGAGCATGCATCGTTCATCATTTCGAGGCAGAGCTGTGGCAGCTTGATTCAACCTCTTTCTTTTCTTGCTTATTTGGTTTTGTAACTTAATTAATTTGCTTAATTCGTTAAGGTTTTGTAATAATTAATTAGCGTAGCGTAGCTAGCTAGTTGATTTATTTGGAACCTCCGTCGAGAGGGCAAAGTTTGTAATAAGCGTGCGTATGTGTGATGCATGTCTTCCAACCCCCATTTCTTTCTCCCTTTTACTTATCCGCTTTCAGTGGTCAGTTTTAGGGCATATTTTGATTAGCATCCTTATGCTTGCATGTTTGCATTCATTCATCTGTCTTGCATGCACCGGGCTCGGTGCATCATACAAACTGCATTGTATTTCAATACATTTACTTGAATATGTGTTCAACAGCATGTTATCAAGTTACATTTCATATGCCATCTTAGAATAGCCGAGCCTATTTTAGTTGCATTTTTACATGTGTTGCATTAGGCATTGTTAACATAGCTAGGATCATGCATTGATTACTAACTAGCTTCTTTATTGGTTCGGAGTACACTGTAAGTATTTATGCTTTAGTATCTTGCATGTATGTAAGTGTTGCCATGATAGCATGCTTGCCATGAGGCTATGTGCTTAAGTGATTAACTGCTTGAATGCCTGTGGATGAAGGTTTTATTGCTTGAATTGGGACAATTCATCAAATGTACGTTTTAAGCCCACTTGAGAGTGGCAAAATCATTTGTTTTCTAAGCCCACTTGAGGGTGGCAAATCCACGACTTAGCCTACTTGCGAGTAATACTTCCAAACCATTTTCAAACAAACGAACATGAGATGTTTTGTTCCAAATCGAGCGATTGAGTCTATACTTGTATGCTATGCGCATCACATAGTAATGTTTGATTAATAACCGGAATAAGAACACATATGTTTTCAAAAACAACATATCATGTTAGTAGAGGCCAATCCTTTGATCGGGCGAGCGGGGGTACTCATTTCAGGACCTTCTCCTCTCGTACCCAAGTTCCCGAGCCGAGGCAACTTTGGTGATGATGGAGACTTGGCCTTAGGCACGAGTCAGGGTTTCCTAAATTTTCAAAAACAAAATATTTAGGTAGCGACTCTGTAATCTGGCAAAGCAGTCCATGTTTGGCGCTTTTTGATTAAAATCGATTTTCCAAAACGATTTGTCAGATTTGGACTCTTTGGTGATTTATTAATCTTACATTGCACTTTGTGAGATTAGATTCAGAACCGTGACAGGAGTCTGAACTATAGTAGCTAGAACTACGATTCGCGCCCTCGCGCGCGAAGTGGAGTTCGGGTGGTCTATAGTTTTTGGTGACTCCGCTGGGGAATTAGAAAACTTGACTCAAACTCATGATATCTTGTTTTGACTACACTTATGTGTCTCTTTGCATTGCATTTGCATTGGTGCGCCTAGGACACCATGTTTGCCGTATGCTATTCCTGAATGGTTTACCGGAGGCCCGCTTTGAGAAGCGTGCCATAAGGCTAACTGGTTGCGAGCTCTGCCACGACGGGAACACAAACCTCAGTTTTTACCAGGGCACCCTTTTTGACCATTCGACCTATTGCATATCGGAATCCATAGTGACCATTCCAAGCTAGGACAGGTTGCTCACCCGATTGTAGGTTGTTTGAAACCGCTGTGTGCGTAGTGAAACCCTAGCTCCTGACAAGATAGGACAGGGAAACCCTATCCCACCATAGGGGTGTTTTGGCTCTCACTTGCTTGATATGTGCTGTTAGGGTGTGTCCTTACAAGGAATGCATGTATCAGTTACAAGTTTGAGTATCGACCTAAGGGTATCAGTTTACAGGCAGAATTTTGGGCAGAATTTAGTTGAGAGCACAGTCATTTAGCTATGCTCATATCTGTTCTGGTGAAATCAGGCTAAGATGCTGTCTGTTTTCTTCTTTTGCAAGGTAGTCTTGGAACCATAGTTTTAAAAGGCTCCAACATCCCCCGGGTACACTGGACTTGTATTGATAGACTTTGTCAGGTCAGAATCGGTTCAGTAGCAACCTGTGTTTACCTCACCTCCACCGGTTACAAGACGAAGGAGGTTTAGGCAGAATTCACCAGTGCAATTTCTACAGCAGTCATCCCTCAGTTCACCCGGGTTTAGTTTGGTTTGGGAACAGTTGTCTGCATTCAGCTCAGCACGAGATCAATCATCCATTCCCATGGCTCAGTATCCCCTATCCAGTGTGGAAGAATAGATACAACACGTGCAAAAGGCAATCGAGGCACTACAGCAGGACGCAGTCCGTCAGGCTGAAGTCATGGCCCATCAGGCAGAAGTGATAAACAGGCTACAACAACAACAGCCACAGCTGGCTGTGGCCTTTGTATCTCATGCACCTCCTACGGGTAACCCGACACCCGGAGCCACTGCCCATATTGCTAATGTCCAAGAGACTCAAGGCAATCCGGCGGAGCAAATCCCATCACAGACCTCTAAAGCTCCTGTCCATCAAAGCGAAGCTCCCTTTGAATGTGAGGTTGACCCAACTGCACTTAAGATCAATAAACTGGAGAAGTTATTCAAACGAGCACAAGGAGTGAACTCCATTCTAGATTTAGAGGACGGGTATACTGAATCTGCAGTTACCTTACCGGAGCGGTTTAAAATGCCGCGTATCGACTGCTTCAATGGCTCTGGAGACCCAATGGTGTACCTCTACCTATTTTCTGATATCTTGAGGCCAATGGGTTTGACCACAATCCAGAAGTTATCTCTCTTCAGCCAAACCATGTCTGGGATAGCCACAATCTGGTATGCGAAATTGGAGGACTCTGTGAAATAGAACTGGGAAGAGCTGGCTGAGGCCTTTATTGCTTGATACTCCTATAACACACAGATCAAGGTCACAACTCGTGATCTTGAAGTCACCCACCAAGAGCCAAATGAGGGTTTCTTAGAGTTCGCGACGAGATGGAGAGCAAAGGCCTCAATGATGACTACAAGGCCTTTCGACAAAGATAAGATCAAGATGATTGTTCAGGAATCTGCATGGCAAGTTATTGCAAAAGATGGTCGTTCTACCTCTGTTTACCTTTCCAGCCCTTCATGAAATGGGGGTTCAAATCAAGGATGCCATCTGACAAGGGATCTTTGTAGAAGATAATGAGCCTTTGAAGAAGAATGTTGTTCGCAGTTCCAATGCTGCTACTGATGGTAGCACAGCTGCGAAATGCTTAGAAGTAGACACTCTCACCACTTCTCCTCAATAGCCAAAAACCAACCACCTCAAATCGGCCCCAAGCCCGAAATTTCCATCCGCTTTATATCAGTCTCTCTCAAGCTTTGAAAATGCTGTGAGAGGAAGGGCACCTAGAGCTCCTAGAACCTCAACCCCTTCCAAATCCTCTTCCACCAAGATATGACCCAGCTAAATACTGTGCCTATCATCAACAACACGGTCATGATACGAACCATTGCATCTGCCTCCATCATAAGATTCAGGATCTTATTGACGAAGAGACCATGCCTCCACCTAAAGGACCTCAGACCAGTACTGACCCGTCAACTCTGCATCTCAATCAGATCCATATACTGCTATCCGGCTACAACCCCAGCATATACATCACCCAGCCCATCTACCAAAGCCTGAGGTGTTCATTCTAGAAAGCACGGATTTATGCATGATGGATGCACCTGGACCCCAATCATCTCAAACACGTGAACCCACTACTTCTGAGCTGATGAGAATGATCGAAGATCTTCAGAGAACTGTGGCGGATTTAGCCTTTGGAATTTTGGCTCCATCGTCGACTACATCACTGGCTAGAAGTTTCAATCCAAAAGGCTCCTTGATCTTGGGGCAAGCTGTGACTAAAAAGGGCCAACCTGAAGCCGTCTCAGATCTGGGTGTTGATGTGTCGACAACAACTGGGCTCCGCTCTGATATAGCGACCCGATCTTTTGATAAGGTGGAGGCAAGTGGTAAGAACAAGGTAGGGGCGGGCATTGGTCCCCATGAACACCTTCAGTGAGCTATTGAGGCTTTGAAAGCCAAAGGGCTGAACAAACAGCAAGTACTCGCAGTTGTTGCAAAAACTGTGGATGACACTTTCGCCACTCAAGTTGGGGGCAGTTTGAATCAAGGGGCAAGCCAGGGAGAAGGGTCGTTGTACCAGAAATGTTCCTTTCAGCTCTAATCTTGCACTCAGAAGAGATCAGCAAACCCAGTTCGGCGCCTACCAATCCCTTTGCCGGTGCATCCAGTAAAAAATCACAAACCTCGAAGTACCCACCCCGAGGCCAGAGGGTCTTCCATGCCCTCTATATGCCTTTGTCCAGAGCTTTCCAAATCCTCGTAGGACAAGGCCATCTGAAGCTCCAAGAGCCGCGGCCATTACTGAATAAACTTCCTCTCTTCTACAACCCAGCTAAGTACTGTGCCTTTCATCAACAAGTCGGCCATGACACTGACATGTGTTTTTGTCTTCGCCATGAAATACAAGATCTGATTGATAAAGAGGTTATCGTCGCACCAGGTCCTGCAAAGTCTATTGGCACTGGGTCAGTGAACTTGGGGGATAATGTGATTATGTGATCGGGGGATAAACCACCTGCGGATGGCACTCAGTTTACTCCAGATTTGGAGATGGCACGCACTGTTTTGAGCATGTGCAAATGCTAGCTTTTGTACTTTCTGACTTGGGTATTGGGTTAGTCTTGTTGTGTTGAACTGAGTCAGTCTTTTTGAATTGAGTCAGTCGAGTCAGTCTTGTTGTATCAAGTCTGTCTTGTTGTGTCGGAGTCGGGTGATTTCGGGGGTGTTACCTCGGACATCACTTGCTTGTTTTGTGTTTGTCTTTTCGCTTTCTTTTGAGTCTGTTTCTGCCTTGGAGCCAGTTGTGTCAACAGATTTGAATGAAAGAGCAATGATTTTCACACTCGTGAGTTTGTTTCTGCCTTAAGCCAGTTGTGCCAGAAGATCTGAATGAAACGGTAGTGCTTTTCACCTACCTTTTCTGTGCCTTGAAATCATTACATTGATTTGAGTTTTTCAAAACTTTTTGAACACTGTGATGAAAACAAAGAGGGAGGAATTCCTCTGGATTTGCAAAAATTTGATCAATTGAGAGAAAGAAAGGCATGCTAAGCCCTTAATGAATGAAATCATGTCTGTTAATGTGAGTACTGTGAAGGATCCTGGCTTGATCTAGATTGGTTCTACATTGTCTTCAGCGCGAGCAACTAGTCACTTTCTTAAAAGATTTCCAAAAATGTTTTGTACGGTCCTGCGAAGACCTGTGTGGAATCGCTTTTGAGATTGTGCAGCCTAGGATCGCTCTCAGCCTCGAGACTCGACCCCTTTTGCTTTCAAACCTTGAACTTGGATTCAGAATGTTCAACGGTCAACCACAAAGTAAGGCTTGTATGGCCAGGTTTGAAGCAGCCCATGAACGAGAGGCAATAAGGTCGTTTGACATCAAAGAAGGCTCGCCAGGCCAGATTCGAAGCAGCCCTCGAACTAGGGGCAAGAAGGTCAGATATGATCAAAAGAAAGCTTGCAAAGCTAGGATAAGAAGCAGCCCTTGAACTAGGGGCAGAGAAAAAAAATGTCAGACGTGCTCGAAGAGTCAAAAATTGGGACATTTCTCAAGCTAATGAAGATCGGCAAGAATGCCAAATCCCAGAACGGAGAAAAGAAGAAAGTTTTTGTTGAAGGACAACCAAGTTCCTATCCACAACACTAGGGGCAACTTCAGCCCCTATTGGATGGACTTCTACTTCATCAGCAAACAATAACCATTCTCCTAGATTCAGATGGCTTCGAGATCTCAAACTGATCAACATGGACAAAGCTACACTTTTACCCTTGAGAGGCTCGCTGGGCCGAAAACCCGGAAGGGCGACCCAGGCAAAAGTTAGAGCAGAGAAAAATGAAAAGAAAAGATGAAAAAAGAAGAAAAGAAATGAAAAGAAATGAAAAACATAGCTCGCAAGGTTGAACACCCAGGAAGGGCGGCCTTGGCAAAAGTTAGAGCGTAAAAGGAGAGATTAATACCCGAGTGTACCTTAACCCGGAACTACGTCAGGCTTGATTCCCATCTTTGGATACGTAGGCAACTTCATTATGAAGTCTAGCCATAAACACTTCCAAATCGACTGTGTCCATGTAATTGTTCTGATAATCTTTGTCTTCTCTGTATCCGAGAGTTCGGTTGTGATCGTCACTTTGAGGACTGATTACAGTGCGCTGTGGTGCCATTCAGATAAGGGGCAACTTTCCGTTGCCATGCAGTGCCATTTAGACATGGGGCAATTTTCTATTGTTTTGGATCTGAGGTTGTGCATCTCAAGAGTAAATTTTGTGTTGGTTGAGCAGTGGCCATTTGTAAAAAACAGTTTTGAGAATTCTTAATGAGGTTGACTAATTCTCTCGAAAATTATTCAATCTTTTCCAAAACTGGACCATTTCTTGGACCCAAAAAAGGAAAATTTTCAGTGCTCATAGCTTGACTTGCATGATTTTGAATCAAAAGTTGAACAAGTATGTTAATCTAACCCTCATATTGGTCAAAACTGTTTTAGTAGAAAGCCAAAACAAAAAATGGTCAAAATGATGAACTAGGGGCACAGTTGAGTCAGGCTTCCTATTTGTTCCCCCGTTGTCAGCATACACGCCAGAAAAGGCACTCTACTTGCCTAAAAAGGGCACAACTGAAGCTAACAACAAAGGGCTGAAAGCTCTCTCACCCTCAAAGCAGCAAGGTATCAAGCTAAGTGCGAAGCACGAACTAGAATGGATCAAGATATTCCACTCCCTCATCTGGATAGGTCTGATCACATCTGAGCTGGCCAAGCGCATTGTTAACCGATGTTAGTTGCTGATCTGCTGTACATCCAGTCGCACCACAACCCCTCTGCGGGAGAAGCTCACTGTTCTGAGCTGAAGAATGAGAATCTAGCAGAATGCTAGGGGCAAGAGCCCGCAACTTTCTGCTTATCCATTAACCACCCAGGAGAGGGATAAAAAATGAGAGATTGAAGAATAGAGAGATGTGCGCTGAGAGAAAAAGTGAGAAAAGGGCTTTTTCAGAAAACTAGAGATTGAGTGCCAGAGTGATGTGAGAATCACAAATAAGAAAGGGTGGGAAACAATACCCGGAGAAACAGGCTCCCTGTGAACCGAGAGGTCTCTCGCCTTTGTAACACGTCTGAATGTTGTGTGTGCATTTTTGTTTGTCTCGATTCTTGTCTTGAGTCGTTTCGAGTGTCAATAGATGTGTTTAGGTTGTTTTACCTTTGTTTCTCTTTGTTGAGTCGTTTTGACTATGGTCAGTCGTAGGCTCAATACCCGGTCGAGAACTTATTTCAATTTCAAAAAAATCGTTTTGTGCTCAGAGTGCTGTGCCGTTCTCCACATATGTGCAAAACAAGATTCTTTCTTTCATGAACTGCAGGGTTCAACCCAGGTCATGTGAGAACAGTAAAACCAGGACCTATCTGAAGCTATATGGGTTCCAGACTGCAAAGCAAAAGAAAAGAGGGAAAATTGGGAGCATCTGAGTTTGTTTCGACTTCAGAAAGTTCCGAGATTGCATTTCGGGTATACCTCAAGCAAGCCTGTTTCAAAGCCAGAATGGCGATCAGAAGTGCTCTCCTTAAGCACCATTTCCCTGCTAGGGGCATCTTGGCTGTGTTTGCAATGAGTTCCTAGGAGACCAACTGCGACGGTGGAAACTAGAGTTCGAATGGCCGATGCCTAGAATGTAAAGGTTCGGGATTTCCAAGACTAAAGTCTGGTTTAAATACCAAGGGGTGTATCCTCGGCTTGAAATTTGTATGGAAGCCCCATAGATTGAGATGGCACGTGTGCACCTCAATTCTGGATACTAAACCAACCTAGTCTGTCACCCCGTTGGAGAATAGGGAAAGTTGTGAATATGATTGAGAAGAAAAGCGGCATCCGTGGCTTCTACATACAGAGGTTACTCCTTGTCAGTATTTCAGAACCTTGGTACTGTGAGTTGAAGGTAAGTGTTCGAAGAATACAAGGGCAGATCCCCATCAGACTAGAGCGGTTCATCGCCACTCATCCCATGAGGTGCTTTCTAAAGCGCCGCTTTGTTTGTTTATTGTATTCCCTAAACATCATGCTTTACATTGCCTGTAGCATGTACCGTATCATCGCACTTATTGCATTTATTTGCACCTTGTGTTATCTTCTATCGTTTGTCCTTTTACGCTGAACAGTGTTTAGGATCGTTGTCCTCCGGGGCTATCTCAGGTTGCGTGGAACGCGCTCCTGTTTGTTGCTTTTTCACCTCTTCTCACGATTTCGGCGTAGTTAAAGTGTTCCTTTTCTTACACGATTTCAGTGTGTTTGGAATTTATCTCAGGACGCGTGATGTGCGAGCCTGGGCGTGTTTTATCTCGGGACACGTGGAGCGCAAGCCCGAGCAGTTTCAGACCTCTTCTCACGATTTCAGCGTGGTTAGAGTGTTCCTTTCCTCACACGATTTCAGCTTGTTTGGAATTTATCTCAGGTTGCGTGGAATGCGCTCATGTTTGTTGCTTTTTCACCTCTTCTCACAATTTCGGCATGGTTAGACTGTTCCTTTCCTTACACGATTTCAGCGTGTTTGGAATTTATCTTAGGATGCGTGATGCGCGAGCCTGGGCATGTTTTATCTCGGGATGCGTGGAGCGCGAACCTGAGCGGTTTCGGACCTCTTCTCACGATTTCAGCGTGGTTAGAGTGTTCCTTTCCTCACACGATTTCAGCGTGTTTGGAATTTATCTCAGGTTGCGTGGAACGCGCTCCTGTTTGTTGCTTTTTCACCTCTTCTCACGATTTCAGCGTGGTTAGAGTGTTCCTTTCCTCAGACGATTTCAGCGTGTTTGGAATTTATCTCAAGATGCGTGATGCGCGAGCCTGGGCGTGTTTTATCTCAAGACGCGTGGAGCGTGAGCCCCAGCGGTTTCGGACCTCTTCTCACGATTTCAGCGTGGTTAGAGTGTTCTTTTCCTCACACGATTTCAGCGTGTTTGGAATTTATCTCAGGTTGCGTCGAGTACGCCCCTGAGTGGTTGTTTTTGGACCTCTTCTCACGTTTTCAACGTGGTTAGAGTATGGCCTTCCTCACACGATTTCAGCGTGTTTGGAATTTGTTTTCCTCTTCTCACGTTTTCAGCGTAATTAGAGTATCTCGGGACGCGTGAAATGTAATCTCGTACGGTTTTCGATTCTTAGTTTACCCTGAGCGGTTGTTTTCTGGCATCTTCTCACGATTTCAGCGTGGTTAGAGTGTTCCTTTCCTTACACGATTTCAGCATGTTTAGAATTTATCTCAAGTTACGTCGTGTGCGCACCTGAGCGGTTGTTTTCGGGCTTCTTCTCACGATTTGAACGTGGTTAGAGTGTTCTTTTCCTCACACGATTTCAGCGTGTTTGGAATTTATCTCAGGGTGCATGGAACGCACTACCTGATTGGTTGTTTTCAGACCTCTTCTCACGATTTCAGCGTGATTTGAGTGTCTTCTTCCTTACACGATTTCGGCGTGTTTGGAATCTTTTCTTCCTCCTCTCATAATTTCAGTATGATTGGAGTATGTCATCCTTTTGTATCTATTGTACTATATGTTAGATCTATTGCATTATACAATTTTATCACCTGCATCCTTTCTATGTTAAGCTTGGTTTGGCATGTGCTCATACATTTCCTTCATTAAAGCATGGTTCTGTGATTATGTGTACGCACCTATTCCACTAAGAGAATTGTGGTCTGAGGGTGTCGGCACCATTTCTGTGTTAGACGTGGTCTGTTTTGTGTCTATGCCTTTTCTAAGTAGAAATGTGGTTTGGTTGCGTGCCTTATCCATTGCATCCATTACATCATAGTTTGTTGTTGTATTCAGCATGTAGGATCATGATCTTTCCTCAGCAGATCATTCCACACTTATAACATGCCACCCAATTACTTGTATTCTTGCTGCGAAACACATAGTTTTGCCTGTGCACACACCTATCCCACTAAGAGAGTTGTGGTTTGAGGTTCCCGGCACCTTTTCTGTGTTAAACGTAGTTTGATGTTGCATCTCCATCCCTTTATGATATTTGTGTGGTTTTGCACTGCTTGTGGTTTGATGATTCAAATACATTGTATATTATTACATTGTTTTGTTGCATTGTGTATCATGTTGCATCCTGCCCCTGAACTACGCTGGTTTGATTCCTTGCAAAGGGATACGTAGGCAGCCTGCGGGCGCAACCATTTATTTATTTGTATTTTGTTTGCTTGTCCAAGTCTTCAGCCTTCTCAAAAATGGGTCGTCTCTGGGCTTTGACATTCACTCACGTCACTTCATGACTTCCAAGTTCTGTCAAAGAGAGGCAACTGTAGATACCCCATTTTTGACCGACCTTAAGACTTGGGCGCTACTGATGGCTTCCTTGGTGATGAAAGATGCGCAGGGCAAATGTTCGATTTCTTCGGCAAGAGGAGATTCAAATCCTAACCTCACACCCCATTTTGGGCCAAAGCTATTTTGAATGGTTGTTAGGCCTTAAAACCCTTTCTTTCAAAATATTTTTGAAATAAAGTTTCTACGATGCTCTGAGACTCGCATTTTGTTAAATGATGCGCTTTTCGGTAAACTGGGCAAGGACAAAGTGGAAATGAATTAAAGAGATGTGAAATCTTTGAAAAATCTTTCAAAACACCTTTCTTAGGGGTTTGGAGTTGAAGAAAAGAAGATGAGAGGGAAGAAACCCTAGTTGGGGAAGGAGTTGGGCATGAATCGTTAAGAGAGAGTCAAACAACCCTCGCTAAATCAGGCCTATCCTTTTGAATGCTTGGATTTTAGATATGAGGCCTCCACCTTTGGAAAGCTTACTTCCGAGGCTTCATTGTTCACTTAAGAATCTCCTAAAGCCGAGTGCGGATGGGAGAGATATGATTGGTTGAAGTTGGGCATCATTCTGGTTGGACCGAAACTGAGAAGCCTTCACTAAAAGAGGGATATCTCTTAGCACACATGGAATTTTGAAGTGAGGTTTCCAAATTTGGAAATAAGACTTCTGGGGCTACGGTTTAGGCTCAAGAATGACCTGCAAAGAAGTCCAGATGAAGGAATTAGGCTTGCTTCAAGTTAGGGACCATGACTGATTTTTTCCATCAGCCTCTACGGGAGTCCATCGGCCACAGTTGTGCCTCATCGGCCATAGGTTGGCCAAAAGTTAACCTTATCAGCCACAAATGTTGGCCGATCAGCCAAAAATGTCCAGAAAGCCCAGAATTGGCAGATATTTCTCCTCCAACTGTTTTTAGCTTGTGTCACCTGTCCCAAATCAAATATTTCGACCAAACTTGATATTTTGCTATATAATGAAGCCTTATATCTCATATTCAAGGACTTAGAACATTTTTTGGAAGGCTTAGAAATTTGAGAGTTTCTCACTCTAGAATCCTCTCTCTCTAGAAGTTTTGTGAGCAAAACTCTCTCCCTCCCTAGAATTCTCTCATTCTCCTCTTGTTTTAGGCTTAGAAGTGAGAATTTCCTACACTTTTGCAAAGAGACCCTTAACCAAAGTTGATCATCTTTGGGTTGAGGTAGCTTGGGACTTTGTTTGAGCTCCAAAAGGCTGATTTTGGCTGGTTTTGCTGCTGTGCTTCAAGGTGTTTCAAGGGTAAGCACTTCTCATTTTCAAGCTTGTTTTTGCCCATTTGCTTTACCCTCCTTTTTCCAGTGTTTTGGACTATTTTGAGGCTGGTTTTGGACTGTCAAAAACTCTATTTTTAAGGTGTAAACATGGTAGTTTAAGGTTTGGTGAGTTTGGGGGTTGTTCTCCCTTTTTGTTCCTTGGCTTGTGAGGCCTTTTGTGCAACTTCTCACCACCTTCAAATCCAACTTTTTTTTTTGGCCTTTTCACCACTGAAAATTAGAGGTATTTCAGTGGTGGAAACCCTATTTTGAGGGCCCAAATAAGAGGAGGTGGTCCCCTCTTCTCTTGTCTTGCTTGCTAGTGTTGATGGCCAACCAAATGAGCATGTGTTTTTACTTCTTTGTGGCTTTGTTTAGGCTCCTTTTTGTGACTTATCAGACCGTCCATAACTCTATTTTTGGCTATCTTGGTCACCTCTTGCATGCTTCTTGCACTTGTAGTGTAAATCCTCTTTGCTAGTCTTGTTAGCCTTACAAAGTAGCATGCTCTTGTGGTTTGAATTAGTTTAGTTTCAGCATGTTTTTGGTATTATTTTGGCATGTTATAACTCTAATTTTGATTGGTAGACTCACCTCTTGCATGCTTTACACACTTGTAGTGTAATCCATGCTTACTAGTCTAACATGCTTGATGTTTTGGCCAATCATGCTAGCTTATTTTGGCTATGCTCCATACACATTTTTGCATTATTTTGGGCTATTTTAGGACTGTTTTGGGCTTCCTTGGTCATATGACTCATGTTTTGTATAGCTATAGTGCAAATGCCTTGACTAGTCTTGAGTTTTGAGGCCCCTACCATGCTATACTTGTGATGTTTGCATGCTTCGGCATCATTTGGAATGTAATTTCAGAGCTTTTGTCTTTGCTAAACTCTTATGTTTATCACTCTTTAATTGTGTTTAAGAGTTGAGCATTATGCCTTGTGTGTGAGCCAGTACATGAGCTTATTTTTCTTGCCATCTATGCTACGAGTCTAGCACATTTTTGCCACTATTTTGACCTGCCTTAGACCTGTTTTGAATGGTTAGGGTCATTTGAGCATTGCTTAACATGGTTGTAGTGTAAAGGGGCTTGACTAGTTTTGAGTTTCGGGGCCTTTAACATGTTGTGCATGTGATGATTGCATGGTATGGTACCATTTGAGATGTAATTTCAGTTTGTGTAGTGTAGTTACACTCTCACATACTTCACTCCTTCATTGCTTTTGAGGGTTGTGTATTATGCCTTGCTTATAGGCCAACATGTGTGCATGCTTCTCTTGCTTTTTGAGCTTCCATTTCAGCATGTTTAGGCAACTGTTTTGGCATGTTTAACCTCTGTTCGGGGTTGGTTTGGTCATTTAGGCTTAGTATTGTATGCCTATGGTGCTATGCTCTTTGCCAGTTTCAATGCTTTCGACTCCGAGTATGCCTTACATGCATCATTTTCATGTTTCGATGTCATTTAGCATACTATTTCAGTGCTGGAATATATGTCATTGCATCCCATTTTTCATTTGTTATATCACTTTGAAAGAGGTTTTAAGCCCTTTGTTGGTTTGAGCACGAGATCGAGGCGTTCATGCCTAATGGTTTTAGCCTTCTCTTGAAGGTTTCTACTAACCAACGGCATGATGCTTCTTTCAGGCTCAAGATGCTTGTGGCTTAGTCCGTCTTTCCATTTAGAGGACTTCTCACTTTTGGACTTAACCGGTTAAAGGATTAATTGGTAATCCAAAATGAGTAAACAAATTGAATTGAAGTAAAACATGCCAAGATAACATGTTTGTGTTGCATTGCATGTGTTTGGATCGGACGTTAATCCAAGCACGAGAAACGATGGATGTTTCATACTCAAAGTGATGAAACGTGCCTTGTTTCTTAGTCGCCGACACCCTTGATCATGCATGATAGGGTGGAGGCTCATCGAGTCTATTTGTGCATTCATTGACTTGTGCAAGCTTGACTCTTTGGCCATCATGCATTGAGATGCGTGGTTGATGGCTCGAGAGTCGAGCACTACACTCCATTGAGCTTGAACATGATGAGGCGTGTGACTGCACACACATTTTCTTGCAAATACATTGCCATGCCTCTGTTTGTGCTCTATTATAGCAAAAAGGAGAGTTTGTAGGAAGAGATGGCCGATCAGCTATTTGGTGTGCCGATCGGCTATAAATAATTGGCCGATAGCCTCAAAATTGGTCGATGACCTTTATCATTTGGCCGATGGCCATACCGCTTAGCCGATGACCACTCAACATGTCCATGAAGTGAATCAGAAGTGTTTTGGAGGTTGGCACAGTTTTCAGAAGTCTAAAACAGTGCAAACAGAGGCAACATAGGGCATCGCGATGGATTTTCGAACGAGGCGACCGAGCATGCATCGTTCATCATTTCGAGGCAGAGCTGTGGCAGCTTGATTCAACCTCTTTCTTTTCTTGCTTATTTGGTTTTGTTACTTAATTAATTTGCTTAATTCGTTAAGGTTTTGTAATAATTAATTAGCGTAGCATAGCTAGCTAGTTGATTTATTCGGACCCTCCGTCGAGAGGGCAAATTTGTAATAAGCGTGCGTGTGTGTGATGCATGTCTTCCAACCCCCATTTCTTTCTCCTTTTTACTTATCCGCTTTCAGTGGTTAGTTTTAGGGCATGTTTTGATTAGCATCCTTATGCTTGCATGTTTGCATTCATTCATCTGTCTTGCATGCACCGGGCTCGGTGCATCATACAAACTGCATTGTATTTCAATACATTTAGTTGAATACGTGTTCAACAGCATGTTATCTAGTTGCATTTCATATGCCATCTTAGAATAGCCGAGCCTATTTTAGTTGCATTTTTGCATGTGTTGCATTAGGAATTGTTAACATAGCTAGGATCATGCATTGATTACTAACTAGCTTCCTTTTTTGCTCAGAGTACATTGTAAGTATTTATGCTTTAGCATCTTGCATGTGTGTAAGTGTTACCATGATAGCATGCTTGCCATGAGGCTATGTGCTTAAGTGATTAATTGCTTGAATGCCTGTGGATGAAGGTTTTATTGCCTGAATTGGGACAATTCATCAAATGTACGTTTTAAGCCCACTTGAGAGTGGCAAAATCATGTTGTTTTCTAAGCCCACTTGAGGGTGGCAAATCCGTGACTTAGCCTACTTGCGAGTAGCACTTTCAAACCATTTTCAAACAAACGAACATGAGATGTTTTGTTCCAAATCGAGCGATTGAGTCTATACTTGTATGCTGTGCACATCACATAGTAATGTTAGATTAATAACCGGAATAAAAACACATGTGTTTTCAAAAACAACATATCATGTTAGTAGAGGCCGATCCTTTGATCGAGCGAGCGGGGGTGCTCATTTCAGGACCTTCTCCTCTCGTACCCAAGTTCCCAAGCCGAGGCAACTTTGGTGATGACGGACACGTGGCCTTAGGCACGAGTCAGGGTTTCCTAAATTTCCCAAAACAAAATATTTAGGTGGCGATTATGAAATCTGGCAAAGCTGTCCATGTTTGGCGCTTTTTGATTAAAATCGATTTTCCAAAACGATTTGCCGGATTTGGACTCTTTGGTGATTTATCAGTCTTACATTGCACTTTGTGAGATTAGATTTAGAACTGTGATAGGAGTCCGAACTATAGTAGCTAGAACTATGATTCATGCCCTCGCTCGTGGAGCGGAGTTCGGACGGTCTACACATACATCCGCCGCCGGAGGTTACGACATCGGTTTTAGAAATTGTGCACGGCGAGGAGGATGTCTTTCTGTCCGGGTTCACCTTGGCCGAGGTCCAGGTAGTGCAAGATATTTTGGCTGTTAATGAGGGACTGTATGTCAGTGCGCAATTGTCACGACCCAAACCCGCCCCTATGGGTTTAGTATCGTAACTGGCTCGTAATCCGTGATTACCAAAGGCCTGCTTAACAATAATGACAGTAATACAGAGTAAGGGGCTGGCGGAAGCCAAACAGTAATAAAAAGATGTCCAATGAGCTCTAACAATCTGAATGCAAAAAGACTTTTATAAACGAGCCGCATTCATAACCAAAACATATATACATACGTCATAAACACAAACATCCAGGTTAGGGACCAAATCCCTAACTATAACTGTACAGTCAAGTCTTAAACATTTATTACAGATTAGAGACAAAAGGGTAAAACTGAGACACCCCAAAAATAGCCTTAGCTTGAACGAACTCGGAACCTCGAAGTGAGGCGCGATGGTTGGCTTGACAAAACAAGAGCTTAACTTGACGCTCCTAGCTTCGGTCCAGTGCCTGGACACCTACATATAAATATAAACAGTGAGCTAAAGTCCAGTGAATAACATATGCGTAAAGGGGTTAAGAATGAATGTCCATTCATTAATTAAAACAGTCATTTGCATCGGTAAATCAGTTATTCAATCAGTGGCTCATATTTCATGCCATAACAGTTATTTGGAAACCATAGTAGTCATATGTGGTACATCCAATAGCAAAACAATACAGTATGTCTTAATAGACCGAACAGTCAGTTGATGGCCATCAAAACAGTAAACAGTAGTAGTTCCAAACATTAGAACCGATAGAGATCTCTATAACAGTAGCAGTAACAGTACAGTAACAGTAAGTTGCTATGGATGCCACGAATACAGTTTACAAATAGGACAAACATTCATTCAGTAAACGATGCCATTTTAGAAAGTAGTATAATCAATCGTTCAGAAATAGTTATAATTGAACATATCTTTACAACATTGTTACTCACAGAGCACTGGGCTAAAGACAGACTAGTCAGCATCCTCGGGTGCCAACCCTACACAGTTGCAGAACGAACACACACTAAGTTACACACCTGGGATTAATAACTTAGCCCCTTAACTTGACTTGGTGTGGTTCTATAACATTATCCTCATTAAGATGCCTTAAACTAGGCCTAGGAATGCCTAGGATGAAATGAGGATGCAAAAATGTACTTTAAAACACTTTTCAAAATTTGCTGAAACCGGGGTCCACGCTCGAGCGTGGCTTTCTACACTTGAGCGGACATGCAGACAATGAAGCTACACTCGAGCGTGACTTCCTTCGCTTGAGTGGGCTGCAAACTCACAAAAAGTACTGGTTGCATGATATTCACGCTCGACCGACGCTCGATCGACGCTCAAGCGTGAGACTCAGACCCTCGCTCGAGCGTGAATTCTCTCGCTCGAGTGGACTACAAAACACACGAACTTCTGGGGATATGCATCTCACGCTCGAGCGTGACTTTATAAGCTCGAGCAGAAGTGCATGTACTCAGAGTGTATGCTCGAGCGTGAAGTCCTACGCTCGAGCGTGGATCCAAAATCTAGAATTTCCAGATTGATCCTCAAGCACAAAACTCAACCTTTAAAGCTTCAAACTCGATTCTTTTGGGCTAATTTTCTAGAAAACACTTAAAAACCCCTAATACAACATGTTTCAAAGATCATTTTATAAAATCAAGCCCAAAGGTGCAATAATTGAACACAATTTTGAATGAAACTCAATGAACATAGCAAGAACACAACATGCATGAGTTCTTATGAATTCCAATGCTCCAAAACATGGTCAAATGCAAGATTGAACTCTAAAACATGGTGAATTCATGGACTACAACCAAAATATGGACATGCATGTGGAAATTCTCATGTAATTGAT